>JAESVK010066273.1:0-24409 GCA_017140935.1 Hamamelis virginiana
GTTTTCAATAGGCTCATCTCGATCGAACCTCCTATCATTATTACAATTGTTGTTTGGCCTTTGATTGTTGTTGTTTGATTGTTTATTTCCTCTGGGTGAATGCTTGCAACGTCTCACTCTCCTTCGAACATTGACTACTCTTAATTGTGAAAGTTGGAGGATTCTTTGCTATGTAGTATGAAACACATAGCAAAGGCGAACTTAGAGGACTGAGAGACTATTTCATAAAAAGTTGAAAAGTGCCACAAATTAAAAGTAGCTTTTTTGCCTCTTTTTTAATTTTTATTTTTCAAGCCACCCGTGACCATCCCAGCAACTTTGCCCGCATCTTGCAGACTCGTGAAGCTCTGTCAGTCCTGCACCATGTCCATCATGCAGCATCGCCTCAGACCCTAAAGCATAGGGTAGGTTGTAGAGTTGCAGTTGCTTGAATGACCATACAATGCCTCACCCGTGAACAACCAATTCCATAAATTCTTATTCTTGGGTCATTGCTTCTTCATTCTTTAGCATTACTCTCTCTGCAATTTCTAATGGCTACTTCATGCCCTTGTGCAACCGGCATGGTATGTTTTTGTTGTGGCAAAGCTTCCACTTCCAGATTTTTGCTTAAAAAAGTAGAAAAATGGAAGTTTTGGTAGCAAAGCACGTTTGGTTCGTCAAGTTGCTTTTTACTACATGAAAGTAACTACCACAACTTTCAAAATTTGTGGAAGCAAAAAAAAGTTGCTTTCACTACTTTTTTAAGTAGAAAGCGGAAGCTGTTTTGTGACCGGCCCATGCATCGAATCCCCGTAGATGCAAAAAAAAAAAAGAAAAAAAACTTGAATCAGCCTTATTTCTCCCGAGCCATTCCTCCTGTCTCCCTCTCTCTCTCTATCTCTCTCATTCTCACTACCCTAGCGACCAGAACCCCTCGCCTCACACCAGCAACCAGCTCGCCATCGCACCTGCAACCTGCTCGCCGTCGCACCTGCAACCTGCTCGTCGTCGCAACAGCGTAAGAGGGCTCACCATCGAACCATCATCCTGCTCGCCGTCGCACCAGCAACCCGCCGTCGGACCGCACGTTGCTTCATCCGCTTCAGGTAACACTTCTTCTTTGTTTCTCTCTTTATGATCAGCCTAGCTCATTAGGGTTAGATTTTTAGGGTTTATCTGGCTGATTTTGGGTTAGATTTTTAGGGTTTCTCTTGGTGATTTTGGGTTAGATTTACTTCATATTTTGGTTTGATTTTGTGTTCTACTGTTCTCCTTTATTGATGTCCTTTTTCCAGAGTATTTCAATTTTTTCTGTTATAGAAGTACATTTGCTTATATGCCTACTTATAAGCAAGTATAAAGGGTCAGATATGTGTGTCTATGTGGGTTTAGATTGGTGGGATTGGCTTAGAATGGATTTCAAGGCTTATCTTCTTATTTACTTTCCGTTTGGTGGATGAGAAAATGTGGTAAAAGAAAAGAAATTTTGAATTATGTAACAAATTATTATTTTTATAAATCTTCTCAACAGAGTCTGATATAACTATCTGGCTCAATTTTGTTGAGTTTTCCAATTTTAGGGAACAAAAAACAATAGAAATCATAAAAATCAATGTATTGTTTTTTTTTTTTGGTACTTCCTTTCATCCATTTTCTAAGCAATCGATAGAGTATTGGGTCTGACTTCTGATTGAGTTGGTTTAAAGTGTATTACATTTTCTAAGCAAGGGAAAGGAATGGAAAAAGCTTAAAAATGCCTCAAACAGGAATCCATTACAGTGTAATTTTCAGCGCATTCCTTTCCTTTTTCTTGGTCCAAACAGAGCCTAAGTTATGTGGGAGCTAAGAAGCTTATTTTTTCTGGGATTAGATACTAGAGTTTATAATTGATATTGAAAACTTCATTTCATAATTCATCAGGTGTTAATTTAATTGTATTAAAAATTAGGTTCGATCATTTTTTTTTTAACTCAATTATTTAAATCATTTTGTTGTGATTTATGAGGTATACAATTATTTAAATCATTTTGTTGTGATTTATGAGGTATTCTTCCATAAGGTGTAGCTCTAATACAGGACCACTGTTGGAACCTGAGATGGTTAAAGTTTCAGGACTTGTCAAATTTAGAAAGTTGGGCTTCACAAACACTGTTGTGTTACATTTAAATCTATGATAAGGTCTAGACTGAATAATATTACACTTTAGTATCTTTCTCTGTTTGTATCCATGTATATGAGAAAAGGTTCATTGTGCTTAATGTCGTTATGTTTCTAACTTTGCTTGCTGTCTATGACTATGTATAAACATAGTACATTAGTAGATTTTAATTTATGATATGCATCCAACCTGAACAGGTGCTTGACTAATTTTTTTCCCTTTTTGTGGTGTGGGTTTGGGGGGGGGGGGTGGGGGAGTGGTGTAGGGTTATTGGGATGGGAAGGCAATTGGGTACTTGACTTATTTAGAAGTTTCCATGAAAAATAGTGTGCTATCATACAAGCTGTAAATTGGACAAAGTGGTTCACTTGTCATATTAATTTATGGCCGATCAGGAAAGTGGGTTTGCAAATTGTTCTTATAGCATGTTAAGCTCAGACTTAACATGTGTTTGACTAGTCCTTGTTATTTGTACATTGCCCTCTGCAAACCATCAATTACATCTCAGTGGAGTTAAGTTTTAATCTGTTGGACCATGCCCAGTCATACACAATCGATATGCATTTTGGTCAGTCGAAGGATATAAATCTTATACCATATTTTTATAGGTTTTAATGAACATTTTTTTTTTCTTTTTTGTTGCCAAAGGTTTAAATGAACCTTAATGTGCACATTAGTAGTATTTTTCATAGTTTTTATCCACTGATTGTAACTCATCACTACTGTACATTGCTGCCAGTTGTGGAACTTAGTTAGGCTTCTATCTTCTCCTTCTACTGCTCCTGCTTTGCTTGGAGGTGGTTTATTGGGCTATGTGATGTATGATGTCACTCACTACTACCTGCACCATGGTCAGCCATCAAGAGAAGTTCCAAGAAATCCTATGTTACTTCTATATTTTTCGTCCCATTCAATTAGTTTCTATGTTCGGTTTTTGCATAATGATGGAACTTTAGTTGAATTCCTTCCTGTTTATGTTATTTACATTTCTGTGTTTTTCTCTTGCAAATCTAATAATTGCACCAACACATCTGTCTGTTATGAAATGTAGGAATTGATTACATTTCTATGTTCGGTTACATAAATTTTTTTTTTGATGAGTCAGGGATCTTTTATGTTACACTTTTGACAATGATCTTCTATGCAAATCTATTTTTTTAACAAGTAAAACAACTATTTTAAGGGATAAAAAGTGAAATCATTGTCAGCCATTTTTTTTGGGCAAATGTTTAATGTGTGATTTTTAACAATGATTTCACTTTTTAACTATTTTCAACAGAGGGTGTTTTTAATTTCATGATCTAGAAACAGTTTTTCTTTTAGTTGCTTTGAACAGATTTATGTAACCGGCATAACAGTTGGAGTCTAACTATGAACTATTCAGAATCTATTTAAAAGTTTCATGGAAATTGCTGCAATTTGCTAAACTTGGCTTGGTTCATCGGCATTTACTCCTTTAGTTACTTTAGAGCCTGTCTGGGTTATTTTGAAAACTGGATTACATTAGATACTTGAAATTATTCTCTATTATTATTTAGTTTTAAAATAATGTATGACAGTTTATTAATATGTATGACAGATTACCTTGTTTATTAAAAATGTATGACAGTTGATAGTAGTACATTAGATGGCTAATATAGAACAAGTTCGAAATGATGTTGAAGAAGTTGAAGCTGATGAGGTCGATGCAAATATATGGGGAGCTAAAAATGAAGCAATTTTGATTAACCTCATGGAGGAAGAGGTTATAAAAGGAAATCGAAGTACTACTACCTTCACCAAAGTTTCATGGAAACGAATACTAGAACAATTATGTGCTCAAACTAAAAGGTCATATAATGATAAACAACTTAAGAACAAATATAACCAATTGAGACAAAGACAAAAGCACTTTAAGAAGTTGAGAGAGCATACTGGAATTGGTTACAACGCAGTCAGCGATTTTGGGTTAGATATTGACCCACCCTTTGACCCAAATCAAGAGCAAGAACCTTTGGATGAACAGTTTGATGATGCTAATTCAGCCCACATGCCTCGAGGTAGAAAACATCCTACACCTTCTGGCAAACAACGTAAGAGGGCAAATGTAGCAGCATCCATGTCATCCGCCTTGATTGCATATGCTGAAAATTATAGGCGGAAGGTTGATATATTAGCAGCATCCATGTCATCTGCTAATTATGTAAAGGAGAGTATGAAAGCATTAAATGAAATTGAGGGAGTTGATGGGCCGACATATGCAAAAGTGATTGAAAAATTTGGTGAGAATGAGATGTTTAGACAAATGTTTATGGAGATGCCAGAGAGTAGAAGGAAAGATTGGGTTCTTAATTTGAAATGAACTTTTGGGTGGTTAACATGAAGTGAACTTTCCTTGTTAGCTTTTTGTTATAGTTTATAATGTTTAATTTAGACATTTATGCTAGTAAGTAATGTTTTTTTGGTTGACTATGTTTTGCTAGACATACATGGTATTAATGCCCATTTTTTGGACATGTAAAATTAAAGTATGTACTTATCAAAGTTATGCTATTAAATTTTATGTTTTTTATGGTTCGTGCATGCATTGTCGTTTTAGTTTGATCATTTATTGTTTGTTTATATTATATCAGGTTATGACGATGCCTCATAATTTGGTTATATATAACCAATTTAATAAGTTTGATGATGACTCGGATGAGGAATTTGGGGAGCTGTTAGTACTTTATGGTTTTATAGAGTGCGCAAAATTATGTTTGCCTAAGGAACCATGCAGGAATTCTAAACTTACTGGGCATGAGTATGTTATTGAACTATTGCATGGTCATCGTGATAGGTGTTATGATCAATTTAGGATGGAGAAGGAAGTTTTTATAAATTTCTGTAATGTCCTAAAGGATAAGGGATTGTTAAAAAACTCGAGGTTTATTTCTGTGGAGGAACAGGTTTTCATCTTCTTACTTATTATTGCTCACCATGAGAGAATTCGCATCCTTGCTGAACGATTTCAACACTCGGGGGAAACTATATGGCGTCACTTTAAAAAAGTGTTGAAGGCAATAAATCGTTTGGGCAAAGAGTTGATTGTTCCGCCTTCTTTTAATACAATTCCTGCAGAAATTCGACTTAATCCCAAATATTATCCATTTTTTCAGGTACACTTGAAATAATTTGGTATGTTATCTTTGCATATGGTTCTACACTCAATAATATATGTTTTTATTTGTGATATAGAATTGTGTTGGGGCTATAGACGGAACTCATGTTGATGCACATGTTCCAGTTGATCAACAGATACCATATCGTGGGAAGAAAATAGATCCCACTCAAAATGTTATGTGTGCATGTTCATTTGATATGCAATTTACATACGTGATGGCTGGTTGGGAAGGAACAGCAAATGACTCGAGAGTGTTTTTAGAATGTGTAACAAAGCCGGAAAATAAATTTCCCTTACCTCCTACAGGTATGTTTTCATTAATTTATAGTATTATTTATTGAATTATGTTCAAATTCATGCCTAATGTGAATATTTTTAAATTAGGAAAATATTATCTTGTTGATGCTGGATACACGAACATGCCTGGTTTCCTTTCACCATATCGCGGTCAAAGATATCATTTGCGTGATTATAGGGGAAGAGGGCGTCATCCTCAAGGCCCAAAAGAACTTTTTAACTATAGGCATTCATCACTAAGAAATGTTATTGAACGGTGCTTTGGGGTGCTGAAGGCTCGTTTTCCAATTTTAAAGCAAATGCCGCCATATAGCTTGCGAAAACAAAAATACATAGTCATTGCATGTTGTACTGTTCACAACTTTATAAGGAAAAATGCAACTAGAGATGCTATGTTTGATGATTATGGGACGAATGACATTGACTCACAGAGTGACGCACATGTAGCAGCTAGCACATCTGAAGACAATGTTGAGATAAATGTTACTCAAACTCAGTTACGTTATATGGCTAATATTCGCAATGAAATTGCCCAAGATATGTGGGTAGCAAATCAAAATGATCATGTATCATGAATATTTTGGAATACATCTTGTTGTTATTTGTAGTTTTTATTTATTGCACTTTTGACATATATGTATTTTTAATATTAGGATGGACCTTTTTAGTGGATGAATGATTTTTAATGTTTTTATAGCTTCTCCTATTTTGTTGTATCCAAAACATGCTTTTTGTTTTTTGCTTTTTAAAACAGGTAGCAATTTTGGTTATCCAAACGTACTTCTTACTTCCAAAAAATTGATAGTTGAAGCAAAAAGTTACTTCTACTTCCAAAATTAAAAAAGTAAAAAAATGGTAGCTTATCCAAACGCCACCTATTTAGTGCTTCCGATCGACTTTCAGATTAGTTACTTGTAGCATCTATATCTATTTTGATTTGACTTTAACGCTATACATTTTAACTTGTTCATGAGCTCGCATGCTAATTTCATTATTAGAGTAGACTTCTTTCTTCATTCATCTTATTTTATATATATGTTCTAGGTTTAGATTATTGCTTTATGAATAATTAGTGTATTATATATGTGTGTATATTTATATATATCTTGTTTTTTTTTTTTTTTTTTTCAATAAATTGTTCGCCTAAAATGGCTATATTTTATTTTTATTTTTTTATTTTTATAATTACCACTATTTGTACTCTGTTCTTTCAGTTTTACGTTTTTTATGGAGGCAGATTTATGGTCATCAATTCATTAACTATCTAGATTGGAATTGAAGGTGCAGGAAATATGGTGAGTCAAAGCATTAGCTGTAATTTTCTCTTTAATTTGTTTTCCTTTAGTATTATCTTATATTATGTTTAATTTGTATTTTCCATTTCCCTTGTCAAAACCACTACCCTTATACCTCCGTCCCATACTCCCATCTCTCTCTCTCTCTAGAAATGGTGGATGGGATGAGATCTAATAAAGCATACCTTACGTACTTTATTTATGTACAACTTTTGCATACATACTAGGGGTACAACTTTGATTGGATCGGATTTGGGGAAAATGAGGAGTAATCCAAGGTAATTCGGATTAGGATTTTCAGGACCATGTCCAATCCTAATTGAATTTGAATTGGATTGGTCCGCCTTTCTTCATTCAAAAAAAAAAAAAAAAAAAAAAAAAAAAAACGATTACTATATATTTACATATAAAAAAGACATACATGGACCTTAAATCTACGTATTCAACTGTAAATGCCACGATAAAAACTATTACTGTAATTAATAAAAGGCAAATCTCTCTCTCTCTCTCTGATAAAATTTCTTGTTATTTATTTTTTAATTTTTTTTTTCAAAATACTAAAAAAAAAAATCAAACTTTGTTGATAACTTGTTAAATTAGGAAATTAATTGAAAAAATGACTCTTAAAAAAAGCGATTAAAGAGATTTTGGGTAATTAATATTGTAAGAGGGTAAAAGTGTCATTAATATTTAATGCGAGGACATTTTAGTTAGTCAAAATTTTTTCCAATAGTGAGACTTTTATAAGTAGTATGAATATACAGAGGTGCTATGATCAGGTGCACCCGATGCAAGATGCATCAGCTGCTCTCTTGTAGAGCTACTTACAATGCAAAATTTGGAAAACTGGTCGTTGGATTAGATACCCCTATAATGTGTGTCATGTGTGTCAAAAATCACAGTGATCCAAGAGTTGATTTTCGAGAAACTGACTGCTAAAAAATGATAACATTTTTAAGAACAAAAAAGTCACAGTTTTTCAAAGTTACATTTTTCAAAAACCAACCATTGGATTACTGTGATTGTTGGCAGACATGACATACATTATAGGAGTATCTAATCCAACTGTCAGTTTTTCAAAAAAATTTCTGCAAGTGCCTCTACAAGACGGCACCTGATGCTTCTAGCCAGTGCAAGATGGACTTATAAGGACTTCTTTATGTAAGGACTTGGCTTTTTAAACAGTGCAATATGGGAATTTTGGAAAACCGATTGTTGGATTATATGTTCTTCCAATATATGTCATGCATGCCAAAAATCACAGTGATATAACAGTCGGCTTCTAAAATATAGACTATGAAAAAATGTTTCTAATTGATATTTCAATGGTATATTGTCTACATTGTTGTCATAATTGTTTGGAGGACAAAATGAACTTGAACATCTCGTGCTAGATGATGGAATATGCTACATGTTAGGGTTGGTGAAATGCTCACGATATTAAAAAAATGCTCGCTCTCCCTCTTGTCTAGACTTATATGCCTTGTGGCAAGCATTAGAATAATTTAGGACTTCTTGTTTAGTTTTAGCCCAACTGTCATAGAGCCCGGGTTTACGTCCCTTGAAGACCCCATAAGTTTTTCCCTATGTTCAAAGTAAATTCCAATAGCATAAAGAAAATAAGAAAGACCCAAAAAGCTTGAAGCTTAAAAGCACAAGAATAATTTTTTGAAATATTTTTCACAAGCATAGCATTGAAAAGCACAAGACACAACACAAAATTATCTAACAAATCATGAGGGACTAACCTGTTGGTAGCTCATCTCAAAAGCTAAACAATATATCTCAAATTTTCAAACCTAAAAAACTGAATAAATATTATCAACTTTTTCGGTTTTTTTTCAAAATCTAACATATTTAATTGATGTGCCCTTTATTTTTGAACAAAGCCGATTTAGAGCATCTCCAATGGTCTTAGCTAAAGCAAAATATGACTGAATGCTGAAAAAACAGCTCTCCAACGGTTCAGCTATCTGCACAGCCAAAATTTTGCTGAGCTAAAATTTCAGCCAAATTTGGCTTTAGCTTTAGCTCAGCTAAAAATTCCATGTTACCGTATGGTTGGCAAATCCCAACCATACCCCTCACAGCAAACATAGACAATACAGCAAATGAAGCACCCAAACAGCAAATCCTAATTCAAATCACAGTGCAAACAACAATCAAAAACTTCAATTTATAACATTCAATAGGTAAAAAAAATTGGGGAAAAATCAAAAAATACATACCAGAAATGGAAAACAATCCATGCCCAATATTGTCGTAGAAGAGACTGTGTCGCGATAGGGAGACAGAGCCCAAGAGACAGAGCAGCTCACTGCCGGCGGTGATCCATCCAACGATTCCTCTAGCAGCTCACCAGAGATGGAGCTCATTGATGTTGTGTTGCGATCGGGAGAGAAGAGGGGATCACCGCCGATGAGGTCCAACCGTTCGGAGCGTGAGAGAGAGAGAGAGAGATGGAGGTTTGAGAGCTCACCGCCGGCGGTGATCATTCCTTGGGCTGTGCCGCGATCGGGAGAGAGAGTGACAACCAAAGATTTTTCGCAAAATGTCGCGATCGAGAGAGAGAGAATCTGATGATGATCGAGAGAGACCCGCGAGAGAGAACGAGAGATATGCAGCTTCGAGAGGATCGAGAGAGGGAGATCGAGAGAGATGGAGGATCGAGTATGGCCAAGAGAGAGAAATGGAGGATTGTGAGAGAGATGGGGGATGGAGAGGATCGAGAGAGGGAGATATTTTTGCCCTCGATTAGCCTGTGACTGATATGAACTTGATTTTTTTTTATTTTTTTTGTTTCTTATACAAACGGTAACAAACAGCTATATCCATCAAACAGCTCTTTTTATTTTTCTATTTAAACCTTACATTGGTGCTTCAATTGCACCCATTCCATCTCCACTTCATTTAAGCTTCAAAGGGTCACCAAAAAAGGTTTTTTATATTTTATTTCTACATATATATTTTTTTTTCGGTTAATTCTTCCATTCAATTTTTTTTTTTACCACATATTATGTTATTCATTTAATTTAAAGTATTTTACATTATATTTTATCAAAACATATTTTTGATATATTTCTTCCATTAACTTCTTTATTTTTTCGGTTAGTTTTTCCATTCAAATTTTTTTTTTTACCACATAGTATGCTATCCATTTAATTTAAGGTATTTTAGATTATATTTCTTCAAAAAAAAAATTTATATATTTCTTCCATCCACTTCGTCTTTATTATTATTTTTTTTCACCACAAGGTATGCTATTGACCTAATTTATTTTCATTTTATATTATATTTCTTCAATTGTTTTTTTTTTAGGGAAAAAAATTCAATTATGTCAACTTCACAATTGAAGGGAAGGCGAGGATCATCATTCTCTATAGAGGAGGACGAAGCTCTATGCCACGCTTGGCTAGCTATTAGCCAAGATCGTGCGATTGGTGTTGGTAAAAAAGATACTCATTTTTGGAGCCGTATTTTTCAACATTTTTAAACAGCTATTAATGGGAAAGACCCGCGAACATTATGTTCGATTCAAAATCGTTGGGAAAAAATTCGATATTCCTGTTCCAAGTATCGTGGGTGCCTCTCACAAATAGAGCACAGACACTAAACTAGAACCACCCAAGCAAACAAGGTGAGATTTATTCTTTTATTCATAGTATGCTTATTTTGAAAATTTTTAATTCTAAATTTATTTCATATCCCTTTGTAGGTTACTCAGGCGAAAATTATGTATGCAAAGGAAAATGACGAAAAACCTTTTAATCTTGATCATTGTTGGAAAATACTTCAAGATTCTCAGAAGTGGTGGATGTTGGAGACACCAGTTGACCCTGTACCCATACCTGTACCCATATCGCTTGGTACATCTGATTATCCTAGCACACCAATATTTTTGGACTCTGACCACGATCCAAGTCTTTGCAGTGTTAACTCTCCCTTAAGGGTTAGTAAAAGGCCGACCGGAAGAAAAGCTGAAAAAGAATCTCGACGGAAGAGTAAGTTAGTTGAAGAAGATGACTCTGAATTTATTAGTTTGTTACAGAAGTTTAACCAAAATGCTGAAGAGTCAAAAATCGAGAAGAAACTGCTTGCAGAACAAAGATTCGCAAATCTCAAGGCGGTTGAAGCAAGGGAGCAAAGGAAATTGGCTGTACTTGAGATTGCAGAACTAAGGGAACAAATGAAGCATGACTCTGAAATTATGGCTTTGGATATCACAAACATGAGCCCCCAACTGCAACATTATTACCAGATGCTTAAGAATGAGATTATGGCCAAAGTGTACGCACATTCAAGCAGCTCCCAGTTTTATATTCCTTCCCCTTCTGATGCGCAGAAATGAGTTTATGTATTATCTTTTATTAGTTTCCTATCACCGTATTATTTTTTATTTTTATATTAACGGAAATGAGAGAGCTACTTCCTGTTGTGTAGCTCATATGCCTAGCAGGCTTTTGTTTAAATGAATGAACCTTTCAATTTTAAGACATTAAAGACAGTATCTCAGATAAGAACACAATGCAATAAAAACATATATAAAATACAAAGTAATTAAGACTAATACAAATTCAAAGCATAATATGAAATACATTATAAGTAAGACATGGAGATCATTGCGAAGTGCATGATGGGTTGTAAGAGATCGAATATCTTGTGCACGATTCATGTACTCCTCAAATGGAAGTGTGGAGTTTTGTGACAAGTGAACTGGATTGTCCATAGCATGTGCATCATATTCGCCAGTGGGAGGCTCAACTACTTCACCATTGTTATCCTCAACACGCTCATCTTCTATTATCATATTATGCAAAATAATGCATGTCTTCATGATGCTACTAAGATCTTTTCGACGCCAATATCGCGTCGGACCTCGAACAATCGCAAAGCGTGCTTGCAGAACCCTAAATGCCCTTTCAACATCTTTTCGAAAACTTTCTTGTTTGTTGGCAAAATGTCGCTTCTTTGGGTTAGTAGCGTCAGTAATTGTCTGCACAAATGTTGCCCATGGCGGATATATACCATCGACAAGATAATATCCCATGGTATATTCGTGACCATTTATGATATAGTTCACAGCAGGCGCACGTCCATTCCTGAGTCAACGAAGACATTAGAAGCTTCAAGCACATTAATATCGTTGTTGGACCCAGGCATGCCAAAAAAAGCATGCCATATCCACAAGTCATAAGAGGCCACTGCCTCGAGCACAATTGTCGGCCTATGAGTATGGCCAGTGTACTGTCCATGATAGGCGGTCGGACAATTCTTCCATTCCCAATGCATGCAATCTAAACTGCCCAACATACCAGGAAACCCAACCTCTGAATGTTTGAAGTATTAGGCGATCTAAGGTATTCTTGCCCAAAAACATCGATAATCCCTTTGCAGAATTTCTTCAAGCACTCAATAGTTGTGCTTTCAGTAATTCTAACATACTCATCTACAGCATTAGCAGCCATACCATATGCGAGCATCCGGATCGTAACTGTCATCTTTTGTAGGCCGGATAAACCTAGTTGTCCCGTAGCTTCATATTTTTGGACAAAGTAATCGTCATGCTGTTGTAGATGCTCATAAATACGAAGAAATAGTGGACGATGCATGCGAAATCGGTGCCTGAATAAATCAGCACCATATACTGGATCCGGGCAGAAATAATCGTTAATAAGTCGGTCGTTACCGACAACTCTATCACGATCAATGTATCGCCGCCCGCTTGTAGAACCACCATGTATAGGTTGTTGATTTCTGAGTCGTATTTTCCTTCTTTGATAGTTGATTGCCATGAGCATCATCATATTGTTTCTTTCCTCTTCATCAGATGAATCTGATGAAAAATCTCCACTTGCATTCTCTTCACAAGAGTTACTCATTTTTTTTACAAAAGTCATAGTATGTAGATGTCTTATTTATAGAGATGGAGCTCTCATTTATCAAGAATGAAGAATGTATTATAAATTCAGTTTTTCCTTTAAAAAAAAAAAGCATGTGACTATGTATAGTCATCTCCAAATTCCATCCATGTCATACCAAAGGACGATTCTTGAATTTGCTTTATTTTTCTCATTTATCAAGAATGTACTAACAATTCAGCTTTTTCTTTAAAAAAGATGCATGTGACTGTGTATTGTCATCTCCAAATTCCATCCATGTCATACCAAAGGACGATTCTGATTTTACTTTATTTTTCTCATTTATCAAGTATGTACTAACAATTCAGCTTTTCCTTTAAAAAAGATGCATGTGACTGTGTATTGTCATCTCCAAATCCCATCCATGTCATACCAAAGGACAAATCTGATTTTGCTTTATTTTTCTCATTTACCAAGAATGTACTAACAATTCAGCTTTTACTTGAAAAAAATCTTAGAGCATATGACTATGTATTGTCATGTCCAAATGTCATCCATGTCATACCAAATGACGAATCTTTTTTTGCTTTATGATTCTCATTTATCAATAATGTACTATGAATGTAGCTTTTACTTGAAAAAATATGCATATGATTAAGTCGTGTCATCTCCCAATCCCATTCATGACCAAAAAAAAAAAAAAATTAAAAAATTAAAAAAGGAAATGTACTTTGTTTCATCTATCTCAGTTATCAAGAATGTATTATAATTGCTGAAGAGTAAAAAATTGTGAAATTCATGTGATTAAGAACAAAGGAGCTCAAATTGAATCCCAACTTTTCGTTGCTTTTTTTTTTTTTTAATTATTATTTTTCAATAAAACACTCAAAGTGCGTTGTGACGATGAAATTTTCTTATCAAATGACAACAGAACACAAATTGAATATATTATGTAATTTTAAAAAATTTGAAGTTTTAATTTTTTTTTTGTTTTTTTCCGGTTAAATTTGGATAATTGTGGTGGGAGATAAAGGAATGTATAATTGTGTAATTATTGTGGATGAATAGGGGTAAATTAGGAAAAATGTAGTTAAGCTAAAAAATGAAGGATGCACTATTGGAGCTCATCTAGCCAAAGCTATAGCTAAAATGACACTGTAGTAGTTAAATTTAGCTTTAGCTCCCCAATATAGCTAAGACCATTGGAGATGCTCTTATATGACCATCGTATCCCACCAGCCCTAATCACTACTACAAAAAGACACAAAGAAAACAGTAAATAGAAAACAGTTTTGGAAACCGTTTTAGAAAGAGATCAAAGAAAACGGTTTTCATAACCGTTTTAGTTTAGTAATATTTAACAACGGTTATTTTGTGACCGTCTTTGATGGACATATTGTTAAGATGGTTTTGGAAACCGTTTTAGAAAGAAACCAAAGAAAACGGTTTTCCTGCTTTCTCATATAAACTATAAAATATTATTTTATATAAAATGTGAATGCTATTCTCATAGTTCGAACACTGAACCATGTGTTAAAATAATTAATTATGCTATTACATTTTTGGTTGGTGTTAAGTATTTAAAAGAAAATTAATGTTAACCAAATGATTCAACTGGTGACCCACACCTTTTGCCGCGCTAGTCGGGTTTGATAATTATGGCCGGGTATGATAATTATGGCCTTACTTATCATATATTGTTACTATAAACTGAGAGTGTAGTCATTAGAACCGGACCGGACATCGATCCGGACAAGAGGCCGGGTGGTCGAGTCACTGGTTCAACCACTGAATCAACGGTCGGACCGCTTAATTATAAAATATATATTATTTTAAATATATTTGAGATTTTTACAAGTATAGTCTAGTGGTAAAGGCACCTATCATCTTTCTTTTAAAGGGGTTAGGAGTTCAAACCTCAAGGAATGCAACTTTCATTAAAAAAAAATAGAATTATTAATTGACCGGTTAAATCGGTCAGATCAGCCAATTCACACCGGTTCAAGGCGGTTCACTTCCTTATCCGGTCCAATAATCAACCCAGACCGGTTAGGAGTCCGGTTCATCGGTTCGATCGGTCGGGCCGGTCCATTTCTAACCATTTTTGTACGTGGCATATTTGAAAGCAGTTTTAAACCATGTTCGTATGCATAGAAATGAAAACGGTCCAAAACCGTGTTCGAAGGGGTACTACCTTATGAAAACACACACCTTAAGGACGGTTCCAGAACCGTGTTCAAAAGGTTTTGAAAACGGTTTAAAACCGTTTTCGTATGGATTTTTTGTAGTAGTGAATACAATGCTGATTTAACAATTCTTCAATTATGAACCCTAGCCAGCGCCGCGACAAGAGTCTCCTCCCGTGGAAGGGCGTCGTAGCGAATGAACAAGGGCAGCTCAGCCACATCCCCGGTGAAGGTATGCCTCCAATCTCCTCCCATTCTCTACTTTAGTATGTTTTTGTGGTTCATTCACTCTTCATCTCTCTTTTTCTAACTCATTCTATCTGTCTCTTCATCTCTCTCTTTCTATCTCATTTTTGGGTCTATCTCCTTCTAAAAGGCGTTTAATTTCTATGAGGAAATTAGGCTTTGAGCTATTGATCTGTTGAAATTTGGGGAATTCCAAGTTTTGGGGATTGATTTCTGGGACTGCAGAGTCGATGAACAATGGTGATTTTTTTTTTTTTTGGGTGAGGTTTGTATTAACAATTAAGGATTGGGGTTTGACATGAAGATCAAATTCAAGGTATTGAGCTCCGATTTCTGTTATTAGAACTGGTAGTTTGTGAACTACATGAAAAACTGTTAGGGCAGATTAGTATTTGGTCACCTTCTCAAAACATATTTCAATAGCACATATAAGCATTATCTTTCCAGATTCTGTTCTTTAGAGATAACATTAGGTGTTTGCTAGATGTGAAACTTATTTCCTATTAAGTGACTTAAGAACCACATTCCAAATTCTTTAGAGATAACATTAGGATTTGATGTTTTGTATGGATTAGACAATTTCCAGAAAACTTATTTCCTATCAATATTTTAGGGATGATTTAAAGCAATTTGAAGTACGGGGGAGTAATATGAAATCTGACCTAAATTTTAAAAATATTTTATGTAATTTATCCTATTAAACTGCATCAATCCTTTTATGTAATTTTTAAAGTTGTTGGATGTATGTGCAAGTGTTCATGCATCACATATAGCACATATACAATCAATAGATATCGGGTAATGAAGGTCACTAACCTTAATGCGGAATAAACCCGATGCGGAGTCGAACGTCCTGTTGTTACGAGCCTCTGTGCACGTTCCTCTGATCCTCGCAGTCAAGAGTATAACCACAGTGAGCTATACCCAATCCGTTCACGAACCCACGTCCAAGGAGAGCTCCAATGGTGATAACCCAAGAGAGAGTTCTAGTGAGAGAGTGAGAGATGGGAGGGAGAACTCACGTGTGTTATTTAGCTACATGGCTGCCCCCTTATAAAGATAAGGGAGTTGTAGTTCAAAATATGGGACTTATCCCATATCTCACTCTAATAGGATTAGAGTCTATCTGATAAGGGACTTATCCCTATCATCAGTAGGATTAGAACCTGATTTGAATAAGGGACTTATCCCTATCCCATCTAAATGGGAATTCAAATTAGGTTGGACCTCCTGCCCACAATGGGCGGATATGGGTTGGGCCAAAGCCCACTCAAAAAGTCTAACAAAAGTATTTCCTATCACTGCCACTGCTACTGTAAAATATTTATATAAGCCCACCGCCCCACCCCAAAGCTTTGTTCAACATTATTTTTTTTAAATTTTTTTGTTTAATAGGGTTTGTTTGGTCAAGAACCCTAGTAGCAAATCATTTTCATACTTGTATATGTTAGGAAATTATATGTAATCAGGCCATATGGTTCATGCAATGATCATTGTTTGGTTGAGAGATCTGTAGTATATCATTGTGATAACTTAAATGTCTTATCCATCAATTTATGCAATTTATTTTTCTTTACTCTGTTTGCAAATGTTTTTGGGAGGCAAAATAGGCCTGTATTCATTTTTATTGTACCGTAAATGATTAATGTTAGACAGGGATCTAGATTTCCAGTTTTGTCCTTTTGGAATTGTTTTTGATTAGCATATGGATTTCGAATTTTATTTGCATACTAATATTTTGTTTAACCTTTGCAGTGAAGTCAGATTTAATTGAGAAACAAAAATCTGATCTTCAAATCTTTGAGCAAACCATTTAAGCCTTCCATAATCTCCAACTGCAGTTCCTCCTTTTTTTTTTTTTTTTTTTTTGCTCGGCTCATCTTTTTTAAGAAGGGAGCTTTGTTAGCGTTTTGAGAATCAAAATAAGCAATGTAAGCAACTAAAAAAGCACCAATTGAAATTAGAATTCAAGCACTCATTGAGCTTGGATTCTCCTTTATCATGGACAACAGCTTCTTAATTCCTTCTTAATTCCTGTAATTCCTTAACAAATTTTTTCACAACCACTTTCAAATCTTTCCATATTTGTGTTATATTTAGAAGCTTATAGTGTATAAATAGTAGTAATTATAGTAATAAATTGAATAAATTTGTATCAGAAGAACAATTGACATGACTATCTAATGGGATGAAAATGTATATCAAAATAATTGCAAATAAAATTGAGAAATTAAGCTAAAAAAAGAAAAAAAGAAATCAGTGATCATACTTTTTAATTTTTTGACCATAAAAACAGCGGATAAAAGCTCATCGAGACGACGGCGAGCTTGGCCCCTCCCTTCAAGAGACGGGACTGAATAACATGCATCTGAGAGGAATTTGCAAGGGTCAAGCTGAGATCTAGATCCAACGAGAGAGAAGACCCTACAAGAGAGAAGTGTACGAACCTAGTGTACAAACAAATTTATGTAACAGAATGGGGGAGTAGGGTGTTCTGCTCGGGGGAGAAAAAATATAGAGCCGGCCGGTTACAGAGGGTGTTCTGCTCGAGAGAAGCGTGACTGAAGAGGCCTGCACCATTAAAGAGGGTGCAGAGCCTTTCTTTTCATTTCATTTCAGACAGCAGTCAACAAATTTCACCGACTTAAAATATTTACTAGTGCCCCGGACTCTGTCCGGGTTAAAAATTGGTTGCCTTTTAATTTTTAATTTTTGATTTTATTCACCGACTATTAAAATATTCACTAGCCTTTTCTTTAAATATAGGTTAAAAATAAAAAATTGGTTTCTGATTTAAATATATTCACTAGTTGGGCCCCCGGGCTCTGCCCGGGTTCCATACTATCATTTGGTTGCCTTTCAATTTTTTTATTTTTTATTTTATTATTATTATTATTATTTTTAATCATGGAATGGAGAGCAAAAAAGGGAGAACTGAAGAGCTAAAAAAGCAGACTTCTGATTGTTCAACATTTTCCAAATAAACTTTTGATTAATAAATGCTTTTGAATTTTGAATTTTTATAAACACTCTGTATGTTTTCAATACATATACAAGATAATTTTTAAATTTTTATTTATATTGAAATTTTAATTGAAAAAGTAAAAATTGATTTAAATATATTCATGTGAGCCCTACCATTAAAAAAATCTATATTATAGGTTAAAAATTGGTTGGAATAAATATTTAGAAATTTTAACTGAAGACTTAAAAGAGAAAAGAAATTGGGCCAAGCTAGCCCAGGCAAGAAATCGGGCTGCAGTGGGGGTGGCCCAGGCAAGAAATTGGGTCAGGCTAACTCAGGCTGCAGGGTTCTTGACCAAACAAACCCTATTAAATAAAAAATAAAAAAATAAAAAGATGTTGAACAGAGCTTTGGGTGGGGCGGTGGGCTTATTCTATAAATATTTTACAGTAGCAGTGGCAGAAATAGGAAATACTTTTAAAATAACATAAATATTTTACAGTAGCAGTGGATCCTGATTCGTCGTCTCCACTCTATGAGAATCAATCGGACGAGGAATGCTTGCGTTGTCCAAGGAATGATTTCAGCGGGGAATTCTTGGTTAAAGGTATGTTTTTTGGCATAATATTTTCCCTATTCATCCTTTTATTTTGCAATTTCCATGTGAAAGTTAAGATTTTATTTTAGATTGTTGTTGTTTGTTTCATGAGAAAGCATGGGAAAATAAATTACTTGACTGAAATTTACATAACATGTTGTTTGGCCTTTGATTGTTGTTGTTTGATTGATTTTTTCCTCTGGGTGAATGCTTGCAACGTCTCACTTTCCTTCGAACATTGACTATTCTTCATTGTGAAAGTTGGAGGAATCTTTGCTATGTAGTATGAAACACATAGCAAAGGTGAACTTAGAGACTATTTCATCCACAAATTAAAAGTAGCTTTTTAAAAAAAAATATATATTTTTCAAGCCACCCATGACCATCCCAGCAACTTTGCCCGCATCTTGCAGACCCGTGAAGCTCTGTCAGTCCTGCACCATGTCCATCATGCAGCATCGCCTCAGACCCTCAAGCATAGGGTAGGTGACTAGGTGGGCATTTGCAGTTGCTTGAATGACCATACAATGCCTCACCCGTGAACAACCAATTCCATAAATTCTTATTCTTGGTCCATTGCTTCTTCATTCTTTAGCATTACTCTCTCTGCAAATTCTAAGGGTTGGCTATTTCATGCCCTTGTGCAACCGGCATGGTATGTTTTTGTTGCAACTCTTTCTTTTTCTATCTACAATATTTCTGTTTGTTTCCTAAGAAAGTCAGGGAATTGGATATATAAGAATCACATATTATTAACTAATTTATTGCTTCCGATCAACTTTCAGATTAGTTACTTGTAGCATCTATATCTATTTTGATTTGACTTTTAACGCTATACATTTTAACTTGTTCATGAGCTCGCATGCTTTCATTATTAGAGTAGGCTTCTTTCTTCATTCATCTTAATTAATATATATGTTCTAGGTTTAGATTCTTGCTTTTGCGAATCATTATATATATATATATATTGTTTTTTTATTTTTAGTAAGTTCGCATAAATGGCCTTTTTTTTTTTAAATAATTACCACTAGTTGTACTCTGTTCTTTCAGTTTTACGTTTATGATGGGGGCGGATTCACGGTCATCAATTCATTAACTCTATATTGGAATGGGAGGTCTAGGAAATATGGTGAGTCAATGCATTTGCCGTAATTTTCTCTTTAATTTGTTTTTCTTTAATATTATCTTATATTATGTTTAATTTGTATTTTCCATCTTCCTCGTCAAAACCACAACACTTCTGATACCTCCGTCCTATACTCCCAGTTCTCTCTCTCTCTCCCTCCACACTTATGAAGTTATGATTACTCTCTCTCTCTCTCTCTCTCTCTCTCTTTCTCTCTCTCTCCATAAATGGTGGATGGGATGAGATCTAATAAAGTATACCTTGCTTTATTTATGTACGGCTTTTGCATACATACTAGGGGTGCACCTCTGATCGGATTTGAGTTCAAACTATGCTCAAATGGATGCATGGATGCGACAATTGATTCAGTGACTAAATTACTTTCTAATTTAAATCGTGTGCCTGGCGCATTGAAACAATGTGACATAAGGCAGCGAATGAAGCAGTTCAAACTTCTGTGAAAGCTTCTATAGAAGCTTCTTTCTCTGAACAGAGGCAAATTATTGCTGAATTGAAAGATTTTATGTGTCAACAGAATGGAGTAATGCAGCACACGACTACTTCTATGAGTGAATCAATGAAGCTGTCGATTACTTCTCTCAATCTTTCCAATACTGCTCTCAATCAGACAACTGTTGCCCTCAATCAGACGACATGAACGCTTCTTCAATATCTCTCTCATATTCAACAGAGAGGGGAAGCATTCGTATTAAGGGCACAACAACATCAATCGGATTATCTTAAGTCATTAGGCATTGAACATGAAAAGACTAAGATATTATTGGATACCTTGACAGGATTGAGGGAACAAGTTGAGGTCAACTAATTTCTGTTTTTGTCCGAAGATTATTTGGATGATTTTTTTTTTTTTTTTTTGAATCTGTAATTTTAAACTAGTTAAAAACTTAATTGTTTATGTGGGCTTTTATAGCTGGATTTTTTCAGTTTTATTTACATTTGCCTCATTATATATTTATGTGTTAAATGTGTATTTGATTTCTCATTTTATGTTTCCTATACTCCGTATAGGCTATGGGGAAGCAGAAGGTTGGATAGAACTCTCTAAGCTACTCCCTGAACTTTGAGAAGTATTTTTTTCTATTTTGAATATGATCCTTGGTTATATCTATAATCTATATCTATAATATAGATATAGATTTTCAATATCTGTAATAATTTTCAATATCCAAAGTTAAGAGGTCTTAAAGACCGTAAGAACTGTTAGCACAAAAAAAAAAACAAAAAAAAAAAGACTGTTAAGAACTGTTTTGTGCATCCATTAATGGAGACTACAGAGACTTTTTTTCATTTAATTAACTTCATAGAGTTTATTTTTTATTTAAGGATTTATTTGGAAAGAAGTCATTCAAATTCTTCGTTTATGCTACTGTATCCACCTACTGTTGTAGTTATTTGTTTTTTCCTTATTTTTTTTTTCTCCATTAATAAATAGACATGAAAATTCTAGAGAGAGAAAGTTAGTCAAAGCCAATTTTTATTCTGCAGTATATCTTATTCTTTTCTATAAATAATTCTGAATTGATTAAAAGTTTAAGACATTTCAATTTTGACAAAATAAAATTGAATGGTTGAAAGCTTTCTGAATTTCCAATATAATCGTTAAATAAATATAAAGTATGAAATTGGATAGTTGTAAAATTCATTTAGTTAGTGAGTTAGGCCAACCAATTGCATATGGGTCTCCTCGGGCAAGGGGGGTCTAATTTCCCACTAGATGAGGTGGTTCAAGTTTGAGGTGATAAAATCTCTCAAAATAGTGGACCAATTTCACCACCAGGAATATAGGTTTTAACAGTTTTAGATTTATTTAGTCTTATATATATATATATATATATATATTCAAGACTTTAAAATTCCATCATTTCAAAGATCCAAGATTTTTTAAAATTCTTCATCCAAACACAACATAAAAGAAATGTCAAGTTCTAACTTTTTGTTTGTATGGAATTTGTATATGTAGGTTGAAGGACTTTGCTTAGAAGAGGGCGGGGCATCTTCTAATTAGAAAATTTGAATTTATGGTTTTATGCATGTTGTAACAATATGGGGAGAAACTATATTTTCAAGGGTTTTTTTTTTTTTTTTTTTTTAATGAATCAATTTGATAATGAGTTGTATATATTAAATAGCATATACCAACCGTGAAGGCGTGGAGCTTGAGTGGCACTGCGGCAGACAAGAGAGGGAGAGAAACAGGGGAGAGAGAGAGGAGAGGGTGATGTAGAACAGATTGCTGTTTAAGTTTAGGAATTTTGATTTATGCTTTTAATTAGAATTTTTCTATTTTTGGAAATTTTAGTAATTTTCCTTATTTTAGTTATTTCTTTCCTAAAGTTATAGTTCTAGTCAAATTAGGTTTTGCAGCTTATATAAAGGCTATTTCTTTTCATTGTAAGGTTAACTTTTATTCAATAAAAAACTTTCTTTCTGAGATCTTATTCCCTGAACTCGTGGATTCGAGTGTGTTACTCTTTTGTTCATGGATTCAAACGATTTTCCAAAAAACAGGCGGTGTCCTACTTCTTCATAAGCTTCCATTACGTCAGAGGGGGTGGGCTTATAATGGGCTATTAGGCTATAAGCCTACACAGAATGATACAAGTATGGGTGAAGCAGCTTTTCTTCTCCTATAGTTTACAGGGGCTATAAACTTCAATAGCCTACATAGAATGATACAAGTATGGGTGAAACAGCTTTTCTTCTCCTATAGTTTATAGGGGCTATAAACTTCAATAGTTGGTTTCTACCCCCAATATTTTGTCATTCCTAAAATATCCATTTACAAATTGACTTTAAAGAACGTAACGTTTTTAAAAAAAATCCAAATAACTCCATGATCTCTACATCCAATGATGAAGCGGCTTTTCTTCTCCTAGTTCCGGCAGCATCAGCTAGCCCACTCAAAATCATGCGAGGCAAAAAAGAAACCCACAGAGAAAAAAATGATTTAACCAAAAGAAATTTGTTGCTGATAAGAAAAATGATAAATTATTCAATAGAAGTGATCCACCATGGAGGGGGAGAGAGAGAGAGAGATGACGACATTTTGAAATGGTATGTGTAAGGCAGCTCCGACCAAAAAGATCCAAAAGCCAACTATAATAAGAAAATAGATAAAACCAACTTAGGGTCTTTATTTTAAGTCAATACTAGATACCAATAATAATATCTTGTACAAATATTATAAAATAGAGTACTCGTCATTGTTATTTAAGAAAATTTTATTAAGGATTTTATATTCACCAGCATTGATAAAAGGCCCACTTTTTTAAAAAAAAAATTTAATATTTGGCCTTGTTTGTTTGTTTGTTTGTTTGTTTTTTTTTTTTTTTCATACCCCATCATCTCTCCAATTTGAAAGCATTACATAAATACATTTCGTTTGGGAAAACTATGTGAAAAGCTAAATCAATTCAAACAAACATATTTAAAATATGAAAATTTAATGTTAAAAATAAGAAAATTTTATTAAGATTTTATATCTAAAAAAAATGAACCTTTTACAAATGTAAAAAGATCACTTTCCCTAATAAAAAAGATACTTAAAAACTACTTTTCCTAATAAAAAAATATTTAAAAATTGATAATCTCACCCTCAGTTTCTTTGTCCAACGGTACACAAGAGGAGAAAAAAAAAAAGCAACTTTCAAATTTTTACCTAAATTTTAATAAAATAAAATATAAATTTTTTTTCTAACTGATTGATATATTGGAGAATGGAGGAGACAAATTGTGTTAACTGGGGAAAAAGAAGAAATTTCGAAGTTTTTTTCATAAAAGTGATCACTTTCCCTAATAAAAAAAGATATTTAAAAACTACTTTTCCTAATAAAAAAATATTTAAAAATTGATAATCTCACCCTCAGCTTCTCTGTCCAACAGTACAGAGAAGAAGAAGAAAAGCAGAAGTGCCTTCAAGCAGAAGAAGAAGTCATTTGCGTTTGAAAACTGTATTTTAAAGTGCTTTTGATACTGAAAGTACTTTTATGTCTGTTTAGATACCATATAAAGAAGTTGCGTATAATCATGACTAGACACAATTATCCTTGGCAATAAAATTAAAAATAATTTTATTTATAATTATAAATAAATATAATATAAATATAGTTAATAATAAAATAAGAATTAATATTTTATTTAAAATTTAAAATATTAATATAAAAGGTAAGTGCGAAGGTTTATAAATATTAATATAAACGTGATTTAAGGGTGGGACATGGAAGGAATAAATTTTGTTAGAGTTAATTGTTAAAGGGCAAAATGGGTATTTCAATAATTAAGTTCACAAAAGCATGTTCTCTTCTCCGAGAATCAAGTCGAGACCTGCTTCAAGCAAAAAGTATATTTCCTGCTTTTTTGTATGCGGCCCAGTGATTCTCGAGTTTGCCAAACGGGACCTGCTTGTGCTTCTTTAGCCCACAAGCAGCTTTTGCTGCTTGTGATTCTTTATCCAAACAGCCACACAAGAAGAAAAAAAAAAGTAACTTTCAAGTTTTTTCCTAAATTTTGATAAAATAAAATATATATATATATATATA
>JAESVK010066274.1:0-20196 GCA_017140935.1 Hamamelis virginiana
CCCATATCATCCCCAAACTAGTGGGCAAGTGGAAGTGTCCAATCGGGAAATAAAACATATTTTAGAGAAAACGGTCAAGCCCGACCGTAAAGATTGGTCTTTGAGACTTGTTGATGCTCTCTGGGCTTATCGTACGACTTATAAAACTCCCATTGGCATGTCCCCGTACCGGCTAGTTTATGGAAAACCATGCCATCTTCCTGTTGAGCTTGAGCATAAAGCCCTATGGGCTATTCGTCAGTTTAACTTTGAGATGAAGGAGGAAGGTTCTCACCGCCGACTTCAACTTAGTGAGCTCGAGGAAATTCGCAAGGAGTATGAAAGTTCAAAAATTTATAAAGCCAAAATGAAAGAATTTCATGATAAACATATTACTCGTAAATCTTTTGAGCCTAATCAACGAGTATGGCTTTTTAACTCCAAGTTACTCTTATTTCCGGGTAAACTAAGGTCTCGATGGGATGGGCCTTACACGGTTACCAATGTCTTTCCCCACGGTACTATTGAAATTCAAAATCCCCGTAATGGTTCTTCATTTATGGTGAATGGCCAAAGGCTTAAGCCTTATATTGAGGGCGTTGGGAATGGGGATTTAACTCGGGATGGTATGGTGGTTGAGTCCATGACTCTTGCGGACCCCACCTATGAGTTTGATTGAGGACTCTCACCACGTCTAGCTGAAGACGTTAAACTTAGCTCTTCTTGGGAGGAAACCCATGCGTCTGTCTGTTTAGCAGTATTATGTCATAGTTGCTTGATTTGACATTTTTTCACCGACTTATATTCTATTTTATTCATCATTGGGGACATTGATAGAATTTAAGTTGGAGGGTGGGAGTTCACATGCATTTCATTTGGTGATTCCAGTATTTTGATTATATATGTGGTCTCATTTCTTGCAATTAGATATGAAATTTTTTTGGTTTTTTTTTAGGGTGTCGTTCTTGTCTTTAATGATAACTTCTTGAATACTTGTGCATCATAATACCCACTATATCATACTTTGTGCATCAATTGTTTCCCGACTTTGAATTAGTTTGTTCCTAATTATATTGCACGGGCACGAACCGATATGAATTTCTTCTTTAACAGATGAGTTTGTAAGGATGATCCTAGTCTAGAGTGGAGATTTATAACCTTTTATGCATATGTTGAGCCATTCTTGCTGTTCTGGGACACAAATAATCATATTGCTCCTTTCAGCTTATTTGATAGTTTGTTATGGATTTTGCATTGCAGTTTTACTTGACTAAGTGCATGTGTACCATCGATGCATTGTGATCAATTGAGAACATTGGAGCATGTTTTGAATATGATTTTAGGCCTTTGTTCAGAGTCTGTAAACCTTATGTCAGTAGTTCTGTGATACGTCAGTCGCGTCCCACTCGTACCCAGTTTTGAGCCGTCAATCCCAATTGTTCATATACTTAGGTAACTATGGGTTGGGTATGTGTTTTTGAGTCATTCTAGTTTAATTTAGGGTGTGTAAAGCATTAGAAACTGCAAAATGGGTTGAATTCAAACCATCCTATCGATAGGGTCACCTATCCTATCGATAGGGTCATCTACCCTATCGATAAGTAACCCTCCCAGCCTTTCAAACCCTGCAATCCGAGCCAAGCCCTATCGATAGGCTACTACCCCTATCGATAGGGTCATACACCTTATCGATAGCATCACCCCTCAGTCATGTGAACCTTCATAACCGAGCCAAGCCCTATCGATAGGTCCCTAACCCTATCGATAGGGTTTACCCAGAATTTAAAAAAAAAATGAAAAAAAAAAAAAAAAAACCTTTTATTTTTTTTTTAGAAACCCAAAAGGCCACGCGGCCTTTCCCCTTCTTTTTTTCTTTTCTTTCTTTTCTTTCTTTTTTCTTTTTTCTTCTCCTTTTCTTTTCTTTCTTCCTTCCGGCGCCTTTCTCTCTTCCAAACCCCATCTCTGACTCTCATCTCCGACTGCCGCCGACAACCCCACTCGCCGGAATTTCCATTCCACCGTCCCAACCTCACAACCCGAGCTCCATCCCCTCCCCATCAATTTTTTGCCAAACCACCTTATACCTTTCATAAACCCTAACCCCACTAACCCAATTCGAGCCACTGTGACTACAAATTGGAAGTGCTACATGGTGTGATTAGGCTATGCTTCACCATTAAAGGGGGTTGAAATTGCTGATTCTCTTCTAAGCACTAAAGGTCAGTGATTAGTGTTTATTATCACTCATTGGCGACTCTGTTTTGTGTGCATTTTCATGAACAAGTGAGGTACGAATTTTAGGTTGTAGTAGTTTGGATTATTTGTTTTCCTGTGTTGGGGTATTATGTTGTGAATATTGTAGTTCGTTTACTGTTTTCGATAAGTTTTGGTTGGTTTAATTGCTGTGTTGGGTTTGCTATTAAGTGGTGTGGAGAGTAAACAGTTCAGAATTTAAAAAAAAAATCATGGTAAAACAGAAACAACCATCTCAACCCTTAGAGAAGGGTAAAGCTCCAGCGGTACAGACAGACAAGCCGGCAAAGGTGCCAGTGAAGAGTGTAGCCATCCGAGGGCCACCACCGATAAGACCGGCACGTACGAAGAACCCATCTGTGGGTAGGGAGAAGAGGGTGATGTATGAGGACAGCACTGATTCTGACAGCGACTCAGCCTCTGATCTTGGTTATAGGCGACCACTTGGGTCGGCTTCTGGTGTCCATTCTGATGATACTAGTGATTTCGTTGATCCATACGAGATAAACACAGAGCATCCCACCATAGGCATCACTGGGGGCGTCAAAAAGCCCCTCACATCTAGGCCAGCTAAATGGTCTAGCACGAACAGGAAAGAGAAACCACCGCCACAGAAAAAACAGAAGAACGATCATAAGACTTGGGCGGAAGTACTAAAAGAGAAGAAATTCAATGTGGAAAGATATATGGATGCTACGAAATTTTTAGAGGAGACACCACTTGTGACTCGTCTTGAGTGGAGACATCTGTCAGCTTAGTTGACGAAGTGTAAGGGTTATAAGCCCTCTTTAGTGAGAGAGTTTTATTCCGTCGCGAGACTGCACGAGCATGATGATGAGATGTTTATCGCCCGAGTCGGAAAGCGTTCGATTGAGCTTACGGTGGACTGGATTGCACAGTACTTGGGTTGTGAGCGCCCTATTCCTGCTTCCATTACCTTTCCTCCTGCTGAGGACGATGTTGATCACCCACTTCTGACAGCAGCAGAGTGTGCTCAGATTGTATGTGTTAATCCGGTTTTGTATTATGGGGGCAATTTCACGAGCGGCAACATGAAGATTATTTACGCCGTGATGATTAAGTTGCTCCAATATAACTTAAGGCCTCGAGGGACGGACAGTAGTATTCACTTAGATATGCGATTACTGATCGCGTTCATGGGTGAGGATGAGATTAACGTAGCTCATTTGATCTTTAGAGAGATGCGCTCTTTTATTCAGTTGCAACTGCCACAGCAGAACATGACATTCCCTCAGATGATCACTCAGCTTTGTATAGAGGCTGGATGTTCTTCGTCCGAGCCGAGTTTATGGGGAGAGGGACCCATCACTCCCGTCACATTGATGAGGAGTGCGAGGGCTGCTCAGTCTGCATTGGTAAGGCAACAGAGGGAAGCGCCAGAGCCATCACAGCTAGCACCTACTAAGACAGTGCCACCTGGGCCTGTCAGGATTACTTCAGGGCCATCTGGGCCAACTGAGACTATGCCTACCCAACCATCCGGTATTGAGGTTTTGTTACAGCAATTTTTGAATGGGCAGAGATAGTTGATGGAAGGGCAACAGGCCCTTATGAGAGAGCACCAGCAGATTCGAGCCTAGTTAGATCGTCAGTCCGCCCGTCAGAGGGTTTTAAGGCGTGTACAAAATGAGTTACCTCTCACCACGGTTGACTTTGCATTATTTGCTAAGCCTGATGAGGCTAGAGCTGAGGTCCCAGCTGGGGATGCTCATGTAGATGAGGAGGCAGCTGAAGATCCACAGGACGAAATGAGGGCTGAGGTTGAGCAGCGGGAAGATGTGGGTGATGGGGTCGAGTAGTCAATTGGTCGGGATTAAGTCTGGGTTGATTTTGATTCACTTAGTTTAAGTTTGTCTAGTTATCAGTATAATTGAGTCTTAGAGTCATTTTTGTTCTAAAAATTGGTTTATTTAGGATAGTTTTGAACGAGATGGCTTGGGTAGTAACCTGAACAGTGTTTTAAGCCATTTCGTATTGGTGTTTCCCTTCTTTCTAGTAACCAAGGTCATTATAAAACAAATTAAGTCCTAATTGACTCAAATTGTACACTCTGTTCTCTCTTGATCACATTTACATCACATGATTATATATGTGCTGAAATTTTTGGTTAAATGCATGCATTATCATTCTAATTCATCTTTGTTATTCTTTGTGCTATTATATGAGTTTTGGACTTATATGAATCTTATTGGGATACTACATGGATCTATTAACCCTTCATGAGAAATATTTTTGAGAGTGACCATCCAAGTGAGATTTGAGGTTGAAACTCATTACAGGATCTGAATTGTAGGCTTATTCTGTTGAGAAAATAATTCTTATTCGGTTCACTTCACATCACACGATTCGGAACTTACTACATTTTCAGTCTTTTGACGATTTGTGTATCATGTATGCCTATTCTGTGCAGTAACTTGCATAACCTTTCGAGAAGTTTGACTTGTAATGACAAGTTTTGAGTTTATCCGTTTTCAGTTACCTTAGAGTCAACATCATGTTTGTGGGCGTCATTTCTGCAAACCCTCACGAGACTACAACTCGTCCACTAGGGGGAACCTAGGGGTTTAAAGGCTTATTGCATACGCTAAATGCAATCGCGATTCCCTGCGAAAGTGGCCTTTTACTTAATATGTTTTTGTTAATAGTTTAATTGTGTGGTTGTTTTTTATTTTCTTTATTGCAGTATTTGCTAGGGACTAGCAAAGTCAAAGTTGGACGGTGTGATTGTTCCACAATCAAGCTTCGTTTTACAGCATTCGAGGCTGACATTGAGAGTTTTTACACTGTAAGTACTTTGATTTGGTTGGTTTTTAATCTTATATATGTTTTTTTACCCCTTGTAGGTTATTTTTCACCGAATCACCAAGTTTAGCAACCATTAAGAGAACATTTGAATGGTGTGGAGCAAATGAAGCATATTAGGATGATCACCGAGCAATAAAAGCTACAAATTGAGCGGGAAATGTTTAATTTCCTCAAGCCTATCGATAGGGTACAAGGCCTATCGATAGGGATCTCCTCAGATATGAAGAACTGCAGAAAATTGGAAGCTGCATATAGTGCCTATCGATAGGGTTTTAGGCCTATCGATAGGGAAGGCCCAAGACAGTTTCCTAAAGTAACTTGAACTCTATTTTAGCAACTTTTGAAAGAGGAAATCAGCAGAACTCGGTAAGGGAAGCCCAATACACTATTTAAGGACATGATGAAGATTGAATCAGAATTCCCAATCATCACGGACTGTGACCTAGCCTCCATTGACGATTTCTCATCTCTCTCATGCCATTCGACTGTGATTTTGGCTGTACATGGAAGGAACGAAGACCTCTGGTGATTCAGCCCCGATCATGAGCAGCTAAACTCTTCTCCTTGGGTGTAGATGAAGCTTGGTTAGTGGTTTGATTATGTTTTGATTAAGGTTTAAGGTTTTGTAATAGGTTTATGATAATTGTACAAGTCTGAGAGATTGTCATTCTATGCAATCCGTTCTTCAATAATTTTATATATTTAAATGTGAAGGTTTTCTGTGATTTCATTCATATTAGTTGTGCAATAGTATTGATTGGATATACTTAGGTTCATATAGTCTGTTCATGCCTAACTAGGATAACCTGTGCATGCTTCGCTTGACAGGTTATGCCTTGTTTGAATGAGTTTACTACGTTAACAAGAGTATAATATATTTGATGGTTTAATCTTGTAGTTTAGATCATCACCGATCATAAACGATTGCGAAACCTTTACGTTAATCTTATGCATAATAATTCCCTAGCTAAAGTGGATTCAAAACCCGAGGTTTTCCTTTAATCTGAATTAATCATTTATTTTATATTCTTTAGTTTAAACAAACAACCAACTCTCAAATCAAGAAACTGTTTGGTAACTAAAATCGGATTCATAATAACTTCTCGTAACTCAGCCATTAGTCCCTGTGTTCGACACCCGTGCACTGATTACTTTTCTAACGAATTGAGGTTTTAAGCACGAGTACTTTATAAATGTAAATATTGATCACGAACAAGGAAATAACCTCCCTCGTTTGGGCCGATCACATTGTTGTGATTTTATGTGAGTATGTATGATTAGGGTTAGCTTTTTTTTTCTGATTTTATGTGAGTAAGCATGTTTTGGGTTAGTTTTTGTTATGATTTTATGTTTAGGATGAGTCTTTTGTTGTTATTTTATGTATGCGAGCATGCCTGGAGTAAGTATTGATATGTTACATAATTATTGGAATCTTGTGGTGTTCATTTGATAACCATATGATATTAATTGTTATGTGGATATGTTCATGGATTATTCTTGATATGTGATGAGTCGTGAGTCAATTTTTATGCTTTTTTATAATTATTTGAACACTTGATATGGATTTGATGGATTGAATATATAAATTGTGTACGAGGGAGCATGCGAAGGTAAGATCCTCCCCTTGTGTTTAAAATAATTGTTTAAAGCAAGCTTGTTGTTAGTTTTTGATACGTTTTGCATAGTAATTTAGTAGAGCATGTTAGATTGTATGCTAGGGTGTTTATTTGTCATTTTTCATGGATTAATAGTGTTTTTTAGGCTACTTTAAACATGTATTCAAATCTGTCCAGATTTGAATATATGTTTTAAACTGGTCTAATTAACATATTAAGCCATATTTTTGCATGTTTTTTATAGTATTTTCATAGTATATTCATGTAGCAAGCATGCTAGGTCATATTCATGACTTTTATTCTTTGTTTTCAAGGTTTTAGAGTGGTTTTAAGTTCATGTTCAAATCTGTCCGGATTTGTTTATGTCCTTAAATCACCTCTAAAAATCATTTTAGGGTCAAATCTAACTTAGAAATATGCCTTGGATCACATAGTAAAATTAGTGTGCATTTAGGAGCATTTTCATGCATTGTTAGAATTAATATCATGCATATTTGTTTGGTTTATTTAATTTCCAGCATGCATTTGCTTTAGTATATTAGGTTTTTAGACTAACTTTAGGGCTAATTAGAGTCCCTAGGTTTAGGAAGGTCACTTGACCTTCCCTATGACTGTCCTTTGTTGTAAAGACCGTTATCTGATTTGAGTATTGCATTTGATTTGAGAGTCTATCTTCGAAAGATTTCCTAAAAAGGTTTTTTAATGTGATTTTTATGAAATAAACATGATTTTTGTGAAAGATTTGATTATTAAATGATTTTCAAAAGAATTTGAAATGTTTTAAGATTTTTACCTTGGAATGAGATTCTTCCCCATATGATTTGTTTTCTTGAAAAATCTTTGAAAAAGATTTTCAATTGGAATTGAATTCTTAAGATAAGAATTGTTTAGAATATTCGGATTTTATGAAAGTCTTTTAATTTGAAATGATTTCAAATAAATGATTTTAAATGAATAAAAAACTCTCAGAGCTAGAGTCTTGAATTAAGTTGAATACCTTTGATGATGTGATTGATTACAATAGGAGAGTCCTAGGGTAGTCGAACTACGTGGACTTTGATACTTGCTAGGTAACACTAGTAAGTTACGTAGGCGCTAATAGGGCTCAAGTCCGCCCTAGGATGCCTGTAGGGTATTCTAGGTTCTTAGGGTTTGTTTGTATTTTTTTATTATTAATATAACTAATATAGATTATTGCATTTTATATCACTATTTTGTTGGTTGATTAGATTATTTAGGATTGTTTGCCTTAAGGATTTAAATAGCCCAAATAAATTAGAAGTCCTTTAATTAGGGCGAGGTGGGTGCCTACAAGTGAAAGCTTGGAACCTTCCCACGTCGTAACCTAGCCCCCGGATCCATCTTAGGTTCAAAGACTGTCTTTTCATTGAAAATGGAGTTTTGTTTGGTTTTATTTAAAATAAAACATTTTTCATGGTTTCCTTATTCCTTAAAAATAAGGTGGCGACTCCTTTGTTTTGTTGGTTTCTAAAAATCCCTAATCACACCTCCAGTGATGATGTGGATCCTCAAACGTCAAACAGCTGGTCCACAACAACATGAATAGATTCTTGCACGGTTAAAGTTCGTCTATTATAAACACGATATGCTTTACTATTAGTTGAATAATCAATAAATATACCCACATCGGATTTAGATTCAAATTTAGCAAGATAGTCTTTATCATTTAAAATAAAACATTTGGATCCAAAAACTTTGAAGTAGCCAATATTTGGTTTTCGACCTTTCCGTAGCTTATATGGAGTTTTGGCTAGGATGGGTTTAATAACCACTCTATTTCCCACATAGCAAGCGGTATTAACCGCTTCCGCTCAAAAGGGTCTAGGAAGTTTGTGTTCATTAAGTATGGTTCTACCAATCTCTTGCAATGCACGATTCTTCCTTTCAACCACTCCATTTTGTTGAGGAGTTCTTGGGGCCGAAAAGTTAAGTGAGTATCCTTATGCATTACAAAAATTTTCGATGTCTTGGTTCTTAAACTCTCTACCTTTATCACTTCTCACACTAATGATAGAATGGCCCTTTTCTTTTTCAATTCTTTTGCAAAGTTTTATAAATTCACCACATTGTAGACATCCATTTTTGACCATAAGAAAGGTCATGAATGATTGCTTAAGTTTCAAGGAGAAATAGGATGTTAAAACCCTAAGTTGCCAGTTTTACCCTTGTAAGTAGTTAGTTAGAGGTCATTATCACATGTAGGTTTTTAGGTTAGATTGAATCGGTTCTTTTTGCATTAGGTTTTTAGAGAATCCATAGATATCCCTGTCAATTTTCATTGCATTCCGAGTCAGGCTCGATAGGTAATTAGGTCTCTTGTGATCTAAAGGGCAGAATTGTCCTTTTGATCATAAAAGTTCCTAAAAGCTTTCGAATTAGCTTCAGATTTTCTCAAGGCTTTGGCATAGGTAATTAGGGTGTGTTTGGTAGCTAAGTTGATCAGTGGCAAGGTCTGTAGAGCTTTCTGGCTCGTGATTAGCTCTTAAGGCTCATAGGGCCCTTTCAAGCTCATATTAGGGTTTCAATCGAGAACGACCGTGATTCGATCTTTTTGTCAAACTGAAGCCTTCACAAGCTGAAAAACACTTTCTTAAACTCTTTTAAAACTTGTTTTGAGAAGAAGAAATGATTTTGAAAGCAATTGGTTAGCAGATTGCAAAACCCTAATTTGGGCCCGGCAGGCCCTAAACAGCTAATTGGTTGAATTTTCTCTAAAAACTTGACTTTGGTTAATGCATTTTTACTTCAAACACTTCTCAAAACATGGAGAATCAAATCACGATCATTTTGGCACTTGAATCATCGAATTTGGACTTAAAACGGACCCGAAAAGCCGAAAAAAGCCTAAACCGGGTAGAAACGGGTTGAGACAGGCCCACATAGGGCAAAATAAGGCTCAAGGCTCGATGACCATCCACCAAGGGACGGCCAACCATCCTAGAGGGACGGCCAACCGTCCCAAGATGGATGGTCACCCGAGCCTTTGCCCAATAGCTGCTATTTTTCAGTCTTTCTTCTAACTAGGACTCTTCCAAGGGTTGCCATGTGTCTAGCTCGACCTTAGGGACTTTGGGATGAGTTTGAAGACCTTGGAAGGCTGGATTAGAGCCCTTGGATCATTCCTAAGAGATTTAAACTCAGCCATTGATCAATTCCAAACTTCCCTATAAATAGAGAGCTCAGAAATCAATTTGAGAACACACAGAGAGTCATAAAGATCTCATAAGGCATTTAGAGAGCCAAATTAGTAGAGTATAGCCTTAAGGCATTACACCAACCCCCGAAGCAACTTTAGTTGCATCTTTGAAGTCCTTGGAGTTTGAAGAAGGAGCTAGGAGCAAAGGAGAAGGGAGCAAAAGAGGTTAATATAATTGTAAAGTTTGTTTTAAGTACTTCTTCTTCTTCTTTTTCTTCTTCATTCTTCTTTTATGCCATGTTAGGGATGGGTACCTAAGTTGGGTATTCAAAGGTTAGGATTAGTTGCATATAGGTTAGCATGTAAATTTTTTGCATTTATGATTTTTAGTTTGAGTATGTTAAATTAATATAAGTCAATAGAAATATGTTTAGGTTTGTTTACATCATTTGTATTTATGTTTAATGTTTGAAATATCATATGAAATGTGTTCGAGGGAACAAGCTAAGGTAAGTCCCTTCCCTTATGTTTAAAATTGGTGTTTTCAAACATGATGCATGATTATTTTAGTATATCATATTAGGTTGCATATTAGGACATTTACACTTCTTTTATTTATTATATTTTGGGTTTTAAATCCACTTTTTGGTTGCATATAAATCCGTCCAAGGTTTAAAGTAACCTTAAAATGGATTAAAAAACCATTTTTAGGATCCAAACTAACATAGAAATATGCCTAGATTCACATAGTTAAATTAGTATGCATTTAGGGCATTTTTCATGCATTGTAGGGTTAATATTATGTTTGTTTATTTAGCATGCATTAAATTAGTATGATAGGACATTAGATTAACTTAGGATTAGATAGAGACCCTAGGTTTAGGAATGTGACTTGACCTTCCCTAGGACTTTTCTTTGTTGTAAGAGTTGCATTCAAGTTCAAGTAATTGATTAAGTCTTAGAGTCTATCTTTGAGAGAGATTTTAAAAAATGATTTTTGTTAAAAATGATTGATTTATGAAATGGTTATTTCATGAAATAGGAATCTTTTAAAAGAGTTTATATTGAAAACAATTTCTTTGAAAATGAAATGATTTTTGGAATGAAATTCCATGGATAATGATTTTGAAAAAGGAAGTTTAAATTGAGGTTTACTTCTAGAAGATAATTTCTATCTTTTAAAATTCTAAATGCATTGGAAATCTTTTAATTATCAAATAATTTTGAGAAGTAATTTTGAATGGATAAAAACTCTCGAAGATAGTATCTTAGATAAAGTCGAACACTTTTAAATGATGTAGTTCATTACAATAGGAGAGTCCTAGGGTGATCGAACTACATGGACTTTGATTCTTGTCAGGCAACTGACAAGGTACGTAGGCCGCCAATAGGGTCCAAGTCCAATCTTAGGTTGACTTTTGTCTCCTAAGGTGTTTAGGATTGTGATTATTTTTTATTATTATCTATTATTATATATGTAATATTATCCATATTTTTTGGTTGATTAGATATGATAGATTGTTTTTATAAGATTTTGATAAAGCCCAAAAATAATTAAGAGACCTTTAATTAGGGTGAGATGAGTGCCTACAAGATCAGTCTTGGAACCTTCCCATCTCATAACCTAGCCCCCGAATCCAAACTTTGATTCGAAGACCATGCTTTTCCAAAAATGGGGTCATTGTTTTATTTTAAATAAAACTCTTTTTTGTGGTTTCCTTATTCCCTAAAAATAAGGTGGCAACTCCTTGTTTTATCAAAATCCATTCCTTTTTTTAAAAACCCAATCTAAGTGGACTCCCACAATAGAGAAGGATAATTAGGATTGGATGACCTTAAGTAGATAATAGAGATGGATAATAGAGAAAGATAAATGAGTAGATAAAAGAGAAGGATAAATCAAGAAGGATAATTATCTACTAATCCACAATGATAAGTGAATCCAATCCCAAATAGAAAAGAGAGCTTTCAAATAGGTGAGGGGGGCTCGAATGTGGCGGGTTCACACACATGTATCACTTTTGTGAGAAAGAAATAGAACCCAAATATACCTTGAGTAGTCATCAACTAAAACAAAGGCATAGAGTTTACCACCAAGACTATCTACATCATTAGGTCCAAACAAATCTTGATGTAACAATTCCAAAGGCCTAGATGTAGAGATATGCGCTTTGGTTTTAAAACTAGTTTTGATTTGTTTTCCAAATTGACATGCATCATAGATTTTATCTTTTTGAAAAATTAGCTTTGAGCAAGCCTACAACAAGATCATATCTAGAAAGTTTTTGAAGTAAGTCCAAATTAGCATGCCCAAGCCTTCTATGCCATAGCCAATTTGCATCTTGTAAAATGGAAAGACATGTTACATCTTGAGATGTTAAATCATCAAAACAAGTGATATAAACATTTCTAAAACGTTTTGTAACAAGGATTTTATTTTTATTTTTTTCCAAAACATTACAAGAATTAGAAGTAAAATTCACATAATAACCATTATCACACAATTGACTAATGCTAAACAAGTTATGCTTCAAATCACAAACAAGCAAAACATTATCAATAGTATTAGAGCCATTACCAATTTTACCTTTACCAATGATTTTTCCTTTGCTATCATCACCAAAAGTAACATAGCCACCATCTTTGAGAGTAAGAGATATGAATTTAGCTTTATCTCCGGTCATATGCCTTGAACAACCACTATCCAAATACTATTGATCCTTTTTGTGATTTGATTTCGAGCATACCTCATCATCTACATCATCATTTGCCATGAAACAAGATTCCTCAATGTTGGCAAATAAGCAAAAATTAGCCCTCTACTCTTGGGTGATCTCTTCATCGCTCATTACATCTTCAAGAATGTCATCCCAAGTAGAGGTGGTGTCGGCCATTGCCTTGCCTTTGCCTCTTTGATCATTTCTAGAGGAATTGAAATTGTTGTTGTTGTTGGAGATGTTCTTGCTAGGACAATGAGCAATGGTGTGGCCAAACTTTTTGAAATTGAAGCATCTACCATCATTGGCTTTGACGAATCTCCCATTGTCTTGTCTTGATTGGTTCTTCTCCATCCTTAGGAAGGATTGGAATTGTCCTGTGATAAGAGCCATATCATCATCATCATCTTTCTTGGTAAAGTCTTCACCATCATTTCCTTTAAGAATAGAGGATTGAAGAGCAAGAGTTTTCTTCACTTGAGCATTATCCTTCTCACTTTGAATTGCCTCCTTCTCCTTTTTCATAGCCGTTTCATGGTGATGAGGGAGCCTAGAAGCTCATCAATGCCAATCTCCTCAATGTCCTTAGCTTCTTGGATTGCGGTGATCTTTGGGCTCCAAGAAGGTGGAAGAGCTAGAAGTATCTTTGAAACAATATCATCATTATGAATAACTTTGCCTAATGCTTGCAATTCATTCAAAAGGTTAGTGAAACGAGTAAACATATCTCTAACATTTTCACCTTCAATCATTTTAAACAATTCATAATCTTGTCTAAGCATGAGGGCTTTGGAACGTTTAACTTGTTTGGTACCTTCATAAATGGCTTCAAGTTTTCTCCTAATTTCTTGTGCGGTGGCGCAAGATGAAACTCTATTGTATTCACTAACATTAATAGCACAATACAATATGGTTTTTGCTTTAGAATTAATTTGGAGAATTCTCATGTCCTTTTCGGTCCAATCATCCATAGTTTTGGCAACATCTTTGCCATCGGCATCCTTTTTGAAAACATTTTGATTGCCTTTCATTATAACTTTCCAAATTCTCATGTCATAAGACTCTGTTAGCCCTAAGGTCTTTGACCTTATTTTGATGATATCTAAACCATACATTTTATCTAAAAAGTGGTTAAGTATTGTGTCTCCATAGATTTAAAGATACATCTTATTGGAGCTCATCAACATTCATCAAGCGATTCAATGCGCTCAAATCCCAAATCAAAGCTCATGAAGATCAAAGCTTCAAGTGTCAAAGCAATTCAAAGAAGTTCAATCCTTGAAGATCAACTTGAAGACTTGCTCAAGCTTATGAAGACCTTTTGAAGTCTAGTTGCTTTCCTAGTGATTAGGAACTCCTTGTAAGCTCTCTCTTATGCTCAACGTTGCGTAGCTCAAAAGAAAACTATTTCCATCTCATTATGTATTAGCATTCATGCTTGAAAATATTTTCAAAATTGCCCAAAATTATTTTAGAACACTTAGTTAACTTGCCCAAGTGTTTTATGTCGATTTTGACTTAAGAATTTCGAAATATTGATATTGTAACTTCCCTAGTCAACTAACCCTTTAGTCCTAGTTGACTAAGTGAAGTACAGAGGCAGTGTTTTGAGAAATTCAAAGTTAGTCGACTAAGCACCCTGGTCTAGTCGACTAATAGTTCCCCAGTCGACTAACCCCTCTTTGTTAGTCGACTAATGGAAGGTCAGAAGCCATGTTTGAGTTGCAAAATTACTAGTCGACTAATGACCCTTAGTTAGTCAACTAATCAATCCCGGAGAAATTTTCCAAAGTGATTTTAAGTTGGTAGTCGACTAACACCCCTGCTCCTAGTCGACTAAAAATCCAGAAAATATTCCGACTGAGTTTTGCTTAGCTAGTCGACTAATCCCCTGTGCCTAGTCGACTAACCGAGCCTAGGAAGCCAAAACCTTTTAAAAATTAACTAGTTAGTCGACTAACCACCTTGTCCTAGTCGACTAATGGTTCTGCAACTTCAAAACGACTTTTTTTATAGCTAATCAAGCATTAAATGAGCCCCAACCACCTCCATCTTCTCCAATCAGACTCCAACGATTTCAAACGGTCATTTTGGCCCTAGTTATCTATATAAGGTGACTTAACTCTCATTTATTGCTCACTTAGTTAATCTCTCTTATCTTGTCTTGATATTCATTACTCTCAAGCATTCATTACTCTCACTTTTCTTTAACAAATCTATTGAGCTATATTCATTGATTATTTGAGAAGTTATTAGTGCTCTTATATTTATTACAAATCAGCTTGTTGAAGTATTCTTTGAAAAACTCTCTATTCAATCATCTTGTATTGTGAGTTGTAAGGGTTTTGTGAAAACTCTTGTGGGTAAGTTGTCTTCCACCTTGAAAGAAGGCAAGTGTGAATGTTTTTCCACCTTAAAGGAGATTGCAATTAAACCTCTCGACGAAGTTCTTGAGGCATGGATGTAGGCGAAGACCGAACCACGTAAATAGTTGTGTTTGATTCTCTAACACAAACTCTTGTAGTTCTTTTTGTTTATTTGCTATCTCATTTGCTTAATTGAAATCTATTATTGCATTCTTATTTATCCTAGTTTAAAGATTTTAAAATATTGTATCCCATTTTTGAAAGTATTTTTATTTGGCTATACTCTATTCACCCCCCCTCTAGAGTATATTTTGGGCCAACAATTGGTATTAGAGCAAGTGCTCATTTTTTTCAAACTTTTTAAGCTAAAGATCATGGCAAATCAAATGGGAACCAACCCCGATAGACCTCCATTTTTTTATGGTGAAACTATGGATTTTGGAAAAATAGAATGCAAAATTGGATTGAATCTTATGATATGAGGATTTGGAAAGTTATAATGAAGGGCAATCAACATGTTTTCAAAAAGGATGCCAAAAGGGAATTTGTTCCAAAAACCATGGATGATTGGATCGAAGATGACATGAAAGTTATCCAAATTAATTCTAAAGCAAAAACTGTATTGTATTGTGCTATTAATGTTAATGAATACAATAGAGTTTCATCATGTGGTACCGCACAAGAAATTTGGAGAAAACTTGAAGTCACCTACGAAGGTACCAAACAAGTTAAATGTTCCAAAGCCCTCATGCTTAGACAAGATTATGAATGTTTAAAATGACTGAAGGTGAAAATGTTAGAGATATGTTTACTCGTTTCACTAACCTCTTGAATGAATTGCAAGCATTAGGTAAAGTTATTCCTCATAATGATGTTGAAAGAATCCCATGGAAATGTGCGGAATAAAAAAAATTTTCTTCCATGGAATATAAACCAAGATCACATGATGATTGTATAAGCTATAAATCAATACTTAAATAATGTAAACAACTTACATTGATAGCCTTAAGAGTAGGATTAAATGATTGTAGATCAGCCCCAAGTAGATGAAGGCCTCAAAGATTGATCCACACTAGTTGCAAGTTCCAAGAGATGAGAGAGAGAGAGGAGATGGCTAGGGAATTTTTCACAAAACACTTTGATCCTATCTTCCCTTTAGAGTGGCCGGCCCCCTTGTGTGTCTATCTATAGATGAGTGCTAGCTCTCTTAGATAGATGATAACCATATTTCAAATTTGAAATAAATCAAATTCAAAATATAAATGCAATGATAGATAATTAGTTATCTTATCTATAATTTGAAACCATTTCAAATTTAAATTTCAACTAACTTGAAATTCAATTAACTATTTGAAATCTTTAATTATCTTGTCATCTCATGACAATTTCAAAATTCAAAATTCAAAATTAAAATTTCAAATTTCAAATTTCAAAATTCAAATTTCAAATTTCAAATTTCAAATTTCAAATTTCAAAAACTTGAAATTCTAGTTAATTGATATTTGCATATTATTCTCTCTTCTTCTTTAAATGAAGCTACCAACTATATGTGTGTGACCTCTTAGGTTCACAACAACCTAGTAGTAGGAATTAGGATAATAAATTATCCTACAAATAAAACTACTTTTATTTAAGGTTCAAATTAGAACTCTTCTAATTTCCTTTTTGAGAAATCAATTTCTCTTTGGCCTCTACTAGTCCTGAGTGACATCTAGCAATATGTCAAGACACACCCTAGGTTGTGTGAAGGTTAATCATAACACAGTGAACCCTTCAGTTGCAATTAAGATACAATTCGATCCTTCCATCAAACAATGCCTTAGTTAAATTACTTGGGTATTGGATAATATGTCAAACCCTAATTTAACATTTTGTATGTGATTCTCAAAATATAAATTCAACCTTGGGATACTCAAGAAACAGTTTTCTTATTCTCAACTACTTTGGCCAAAGACTTATATGAATTATATCTTTGAGAATAATACGAGGCATTCCCTCTCTTTACTGAGAGTGATAGATTCCTTGTTGTACACTCATATGTCCCCATGACAGGTATACTAGGGCCAATGAGTACATACACAAATTCCATGGTTAGGATATGTACATTGTACTATCAAACCCTAATATCCCTAACACAGGACATCTATGGTGCCTCAGGTCTAAGGATCACTTGCATCATTGTAACCCTGAGTTGTTGTTTGACATGTAAGTAAAACTCCATTCAACAAACTCAATCAATGATCACATTCAGTGTACTTGTTCTCAAACAAGCACCCACAGGTTTGTCCTAGTGTCATTACACAAATGACTTGAGACTAGTCATTCTCCATTTTGAGCAGACATAACTTGTGCTAGTCTATCCGGATTATTAATGCCCAATAAATAATCTTATGACTAGGAATATCTAAGAAATAAATCTTTAACAATATAAGTCTCTTAATCTCAACTCTTGAGATCTTATATTGACATTCCTTCTAAGGACTTATCATGAATATAATAACAGAAGAATACATGATAATCAAAAGCCCATTTTATTAATGAATAATAATAATACATGAATCAACTTTATGTCCTAAATTACACCAGTGAGATTGGCTATTAGGGCATATTACTAACAATCTCCCACTTGCACTGAAGCCAATCGCCCATGTATCTCATACCCATCTTCTCAAGATGTCGATCAAGACTCTGAAGAGTCAGTGCCTTAGTGAATGGGTCTGCTACGTTATCCGCAGATGCGATCTTCTGAATGCAGATATCACCTCTAGCAATAATCTCTCTGATTATGTGATATCGCCGCTCGATGTGTTTGGACTTCTGATGAGACCTTGGTTCCTTTGCTTGCGCAATAGCTCCATTGTTGTCACAATATAAAGATATAGGTGACTCAATGGTAGGAAAAACTCCAAGTTCAGAGACGAACTTCCTAATCCAAACAGCTTCCTTGGCAGCTTCAGATGCTGCAATGTACTCAGCCTCAGTAGTGGAATCCGCTGTAGTACTTTGTTTACAGCTCTTCCAACTAACTACTCCACCATTTAAGGTGAAGATATATCCAGAATTAGATTTTCTATCATCAATATCTGATTGAAAATCTGAATCAGTATAACCATCAACTGTTAGCTCTCTTCCTCCATAGACAAGAATTAAATCCTTAGTCCTTCTTAAGTACTTAAGGATATTCTTGACTGCAATCCAGTGTTCTGAACCTGGATTAGATTGATATCTACTAGTCATACTCACAGAATGACTGATATCAGGTCGTGTACATAGCATAGCATACATAAGACTTCCAATAGCTGAAGCATATGGAATCTTACTCATGCTATCTCTTTCCTCTGGTGTCTTGGGGCTCATGCCCCTGGAAAGATGAATTCCATGTTTGAAAGGAATTAAACCTCTCTTGGAATTCTCCATGTTGAACCTTTTCAACACTTTATCTATGTACATGGATTGGGAGAGTCCGAGCAACCTTCTAGATCTATCTCTATAGACCTTTATACCTAGTATAAAGGATGCTTCTCCCAAATCCTTCATGGAAAAGTTTTGTGAAAGCCAAAGCTTGACTGTTGATAACATTCCTACATCATTCCCAATGAGTAGAATATCATCAACATATAGAATAAGAAAAGAAATTGCACTCCCACTAACCTTCTTGTACACACAAGGTTCATCCATGTTTTGAAGAAATCCAAATGATTTGATTGCTTCATTAAACCGGATGTTCCAACTTCTAGAAGCTTGTTTAAGTCCATAAATGGACCTCTGTAGCTTGCACACTTTGTGGTCATCACCACTAGATGTAAAGCCTTCAGGCTGCTCCATATAAATGTCTTCCTCAATGTTTCCATTAAGGAAAGCAGTCTTTACATCCATTTGCCATATTTCCATTTGCCATATTTCATAGTTATGGTGTGCAGCTATAGATAACAAGATCCGAATGGATTTTAGCATAGCTACTGGTGAAAAGGTTTCTTCATAGTCAACACCTTGTCTTTGTTTGTAACCTTTTGCCACTAGTCTTGCCTTGTAGGTCTCTACCTTTCCATCCGAGCCTATCTTCCTTTTGTAGATCCATTTGCAGCCAATAGGTACTATACCTTGTGGTGGTTCTACTAAAGTCCAGACTTGGTTGGAATACATAGAATCCATTTCGGATTTCATGGCTTCTTGCCATCTTCTAGAATCGATGTCTAACATCGCCTCTTCATAGTTCTTAGGATCATCTGGGTGTTCATTATCACCTAGGAACAATTCCTTATCCTCCTCATGAAGATAGCCATATCTTTGAGGTGGTGCAGATATCCTAGTGGATCTACGAACAGGTTGTGTATCTTCAGGTACTGTTTCAACAGGGACAGGGTCTGTCTCAACAGGGACAGGTGGTGAGTCAGGATATGTTTGTTGCTCGTCAGAAATTTCTGAAATCTCTTCAAGTTCTATCTTTCTACCTTTGCCTCCTTCTTGAATAAACTCTTTTTCAAGAAAAGTGGCAAACTTACTAACAAACACTTTCTGTTCATTAGGTTGGTAGAAGTAATATCCCAATGATTCTTTAGGATAACCCACAAACAAACATTTTTCTGATCTTGATTCAAGTTTATCCACATTATGTTTCTTAACATATGCTGGATGAAAAACCTAATCCCTACTAGATCACACGATTTTCAACACTTTTAAAATCAAGTAACAAGTATGAAATAAATCAGTCACACTCAAGGCACTTATATATCAAAGTACACAGAATGAATTAACTATCAAGAGGGATCCATGAACACAAGAATCATTCCATCCTTCTTGATAGTTTGAAATCACATCAACAATAATGATTGAACACACAATATACGTGGAAACCCTTTCGGGAGAAAACCACGGGAGAACAAGAGCAATCCACTATGAAAGAAGAGTTACAGAGATTATACCATACACTCTATCTCACCAACCCATGGCCTAGTGTACTGAGATCTCCTCAACTCAGTCCATTGAGTCCTCCTTCTTCAAAGCTTGCTCATCAACTACACAAGTAGTCACACTCTTGATGTCCTCATCCAAGAGCCATGAGAATGATCCTATCTCCACAGATAATTCTCACTCAATGTATGTAAATGTGGTTTCCAAGGTTTCTAATCCATTCTAAGAAGGTTCATCATCAAATGATCAATATTCAAGCTAATCCTCAATTTAGAAATGAAGAACCACAGCCATTTTGTGAAGAAACAAAATAGGTCTCGGAATAGAAATGATTTCTGGCGGCTGAGGTCACTGAATCTCGAGTGACATAT
>JAESVK010066279.1:0-27158 GCA_017140935.1 Hamamelis virginiana
TATATATATATATATATATATATATATATATATCCTTTTTTTGCAATTTGTTGTAACCGCATATAGCATTGTTTCAAAAATTACAATCTTGAGAATCCTATTAGAGTATTAGCCATGGAGAGATTGTATACATGTTCTGATGCACAATTGCGTGATTTTTATGTGTAACCTTTCTTATTAACGGTTGCTTGATTTTTATGTGTAACCTTGCTTATTAACAGTTGTCCTTGTGTCTTGTTGGAATTCCCATTTTAAAATAACTAATTAATTGGATGGATTTGAGACAGAATGACACCAATCTAACTTGAAATTGATTTCCATAAGAGTAGAACAAAACAAATGATCTATTAATTAATGTAATTAAATATTTTATTCAATTATGAAATTTAGGGTATTTTGTAAATTTGATCTATAATTCAGTAAGAGTTATTTATTCTATTTTGAAATTAAATAGAATTTTGTGCCTATAGTTAGAAGAGTTAGAGGAGTTTTATTCAATTTGCCTTAAAAGATCAATTAGCAATATATATTCCTTACACAAATAAGAAATAATTCCAAATCCGGCACAGATTCCAAATCTTAGGGCTTTGAACTACGTATTGGCTAAATCTTCTAAAAAATTGTCCCAAAAGAGCTAAAAGCGTGCTCCAAATGATGTGGCGGGTGGATGATATATCCAATCCTTTTGATGTATAACATAGTTCCAATTTTTCATTTGATGTAGCAGTCAATGTGTGATATTGTTATGTCAAGTGTCAATGTGACACTTGCAAAAACGAGCTACATTCAATTATTCAGAAAGTATTTTAATCCAACGGTTCTGATTGTTCAATCCAACTGCTGGTGCACACTTGTAAACTTTTGATACGGCATGGCAATACAAGATATGGGTTTAGCAGTGATATCATGTCCCACTTGTACAAAAACTCGTTAGTAACATGTATTGGTGAATCGTGATACATGTTAGCTAAGCTAACGACTCTATGGAGACAAATTTTGACTTTTCACTACGGAGTACTTATATATATATATATTGATTGACAAATGGATACGATTTTCCACGTGCGTTGGTTGATTGCGTCACGTGCTGTTGTCATTACAATTGTGTAAGCGAGCGTCAACAGCGGGACAAGAGCCAATGGATTCTGCACACGTGGAATGTTAGCTTCTTTTTCTACTCCACTTGACGATAGCTAAAAGACATGGTCAAGTGAACAATTTGTTGGGAGTTTCTCGGGTGTATCAAAAGAGGATAGAGATTCATTTGATGACTTCTGTTGACTTCTAAATACGTATTCAAATGCAAATGTATGGTCACATATTCAAGTTTTTTAAATTAATTATAACATATGAGAAAATATGAATAAGAATAATTTTGTTGGCCGGAGAAAATATGTATTGTAGTCCCTTTTTATCAATTAGGAGATAAGTACTGTCTCCTTTCTTGGCCGGAGATAATTTTGTTTTGTTTTTTTTTTTTTTGAGTAGAAAAATTTTATCCATTTGGCACGCTCACATGCATTTTAAGCATATATTATTCAGAAACATACAAAAAAACAAACAAACAAACAAACAAACAAATAAATTGCAAAAATGTGCCAGGTCATGCATGGCGAGCCAATTAAGAGAGACATTCAACGACCATGCACCCATATATGAAGAATCCTTTCATTCTCGGTAAGATATATGTCCAAGTTTTTTTGTTTTACAAAGATCAAAAAGTGGGTATCTTGTACGCTTTTTCCTCCCACCTAAGGGGAATTTTAAGATCTTCTGAAGAAATATATCTTTGTTCCCGAATGCATGTGTTAGAGAAAACTATCTATATTCTTTCCAAGATGTTTCTTACAAACTTTTTCAATAGAAGCATTCACCTAATTAAATCCTTGACCAATATTATAATTTGTATGTTTATTTATTTTTATTTTTTTTAATGACTTGTTTGGTTTTTTATAGTATTTGATCGGTTTTATTCATATTTTATTTGGCATAAGTAATTTTCTATATCTCAAAAATTTATTCCAAATGAAATCTTTATAACCCTTCATCGATTGTTAGGAGAAAATTTGCTAAAAGAGAGAAGAAGCAATGCTATACACCCCAAATTTTTTTTTTTTTTTTTTTCCAAAAGAGCGTCCCAAATAAATCAAAACCATTCATTTGTTATTAAGGTGGAGAGAGTGTTAAAAAAGAGAAAGACTGAATTATCCACCACAGCATTTGGAATACACTTTTGGATTAATTTTTTGAGATGTTTAGCATTTTCCTGAGTAATCCATCGTGATACACTTTTGGAACAGCTTTTTTAGAAAATATAGCATTTTCCTTTCTATTATTAGCCACTCTCCCTTCTTGGAGTAGGAACTTACTACTAGCATCGCATGGGAATTTGTTTTCTAATGAAATGTTGACAACTATTTCATAATAAAATTCCTTTTATACCAAAAAGAAAAAAAGAATTAATCCATCATCTTCAATTGGGTGATTAAAAAAAAAAAGAAAAATTTACCATAATTGATAGAATATGATTAGTTTTAAGAATTCATGAAATACTCTATTTTAATTTGCTGACATTTTCTTAAATTGTCTCATTCTTAATGGATTTATTGTCATCCATACTAATATATAAAGGGAGCAATATTTTTTGTGTGCTTATATTTGTTTTTTCGTATTTGTATTTATAGAGATATATATACTTTTTAACATTGCACAAATATATATATATATATACATTATACACACACACACACACACATATATATATATATATGAAAAATGTTCTTATGAGGGATACCTAATTTTAACTAAAATCAGCTAAGACCCTTGAGCCATTAGATTGGAATCTTAAGATGAATCATGCATTAAGTGAATGGGAATCCAAGGGATTGTGTTCTTAATTGATTTTAGTTAAAATGAAGTATAACTGATAGGATCAGGACTCATATATTTATATAGATGTAAATTCAATATCAGCCATATCTACCTAATTTGATAGACTTATAAAATTAAAAATACTATGATTACTTCTATCTTTGCAGCAATTACAAATTTTATTATCTTTATTATATATATTTTCAAACTCTCTAATATGCACCTTTTAAATCTAAAATTTTAATATATATATATATATATATATATATATATATATATATAGAAATGATCCATTGGGGTCCAGACCCCATTTGGATAAATACGGTCCACTCCTCATTGGGATAGTTGGGACAGGTATTTTTAAAAATCGACCGTTGGATTAGATACTCCTGTAACGTATGTCATGTCTGCCAAAAATCACAGTGATCCAACGGTTAGTTCATGAGAAAATTGTCTGTGAAAAAAATTGATACTTAAAGAACGATAAAATGCCAGTTTTTTTCACAGTCAGATATCTCAGAAACCAACCGTTGGATCACTGTAATTTTTGACAGACATGATATACGTAACAGGAGTATCTAATCCAACGGTCGATTTTTTAAAGTACCTGTCCCAACTATCCCAATGAGGAGTGGATCGTATTTATCCAAATGGGGTCTGGATCCCAATGGATCATATATATATATATAAAATATGTTATGTCATATTGTATAGTACAAAAAATTTGCCAACCATCCTATTATCTTTCAAGTCGTCTAAAACTCTAAAAGTGATTAATTATTATCCCATCTCTGATTTAAAAAAAAAATAAAGCAAATGCAAATTAATAGGGACTTAATATAGGCTTAACAAGTTCAAGCAAAAAAAGCATAGCATCATGCAGTATGAAAACTTCTCAAGCATGGACATGAGTTTTTTATAGCAATCAAAAGGCCTTAATTAAACCTTGAAATATCATATAAAAAAAAAAAAATCACCCATTATCGATTATCGAATTGAAAAATCCATAATGGCATCTTGAAAATTATTTAAGAGATAGTAATTAGTAGGCTTACAATTTAGTTTATATATAAATGATAAAAATTAAGGTACAATTAATTAACCATAAACAAATATGGTTTTTCAAAAGCGTGATGCACCTTAATTCAGGGAAATTCGGACTCTTTAATTCTGAGGAAGGTGGCTAATCGTACTGCCCCTTTTCTTTGGAGGGCTCCTTTTCTGCGTACTGACCCTGCATCCATGTTAGTGCTCTTGGTCAGCATGCATATATAAATATCAATCAAACATACGTGAAAGCAAAGCTGGGAATGCTTTTTTGTTTTTTTGTTTTTTTGTTTTTTCTTTTGAACTTTTAATGAATGACGTCAGAAAATTATGTCACATTAACTGGTGCGATTAAAGGAAACCAGCCAGAAATTTTTTATATTCTAGAGCATAGGCACCAAGATCAATTTTTCTAATTCGTGAATGTTAAAATGAATATTCTATACACACTACAAGAAATAAAATGCTGTGAATTTTCAAAAATATCAATTGATGAATTTTTAAAACTATCCAATTATTTATTTACAGTGTTACTTGTAGCGATACCAATAGCGATATATAACATTACTCATTTAAATTTTTTTCCTCTTTGGACCTCAAAGAATTTTTAATTTCATCCTAATCTTAACCTAAAATATACATGTTTTCATAAGAAACAGTTCTTACATGGAGCTAGTCCACCCTTACACAGAGTAGCTACAGCAAACCGGAACTCCTGTCACCACCTCACCATAATCCTTCCGACCCACCGGAGTTCCCTGCCACGGCTGCTGCAGGGACAAAGACCCAACAGAATATTCCGGCGGCATCTTGACTCTCACTGAAAGATTAATAATCCCATTACGCTCCCCATCCTCTTCCCTCAACCTATAACTCAAAAAATGCAAGTAACTCGCCGGCGTAAACCCTCCAACGAAATCCGATACCGGAACACTCGCCGTTCCGACCATTTTATTACCAAAAGAAGTCTTGCAATGCACTTCCACTGTAATGAAGGTTACATGCATTGGCACGTCCAATACAAACTTCTCATTCCATGATGGCCAGCTTCCTCCTTCCCTATCCATTTTCGTCATCCGATAATTCTGCGAATCGTCTTCTCGAATGACGGCAAATGCATTCTTCTTGACCGGACGTTTATGGTTCAGAAGTAGGCCTTCGCCGGAGATTACTGTGATTTCTAATGTACGTGCCCTCTCCGTCGCCGTTGCCTTCGCCATATCGATGATATGTCCGTATTAATTATGGAGATTGATTTGTGAGGGAATTGGTTGTTATATATAAGGGTTTTTGAAGAAGGAATTAAGTTGGAGAGAGAAAAGATAGAAATTGGTACGTTTTTTCTGTGAACTTGCTACGTTGAAAGAAGAGTGAATAGCTATGCCGACAAGGATTGTCATTAAAAGGAACAAAAAGGCTGACGTGTACGTGGCGACGTATGTTAATTTGTTGTGATTATAGAGGAGACTTTAAAGTCATTTTTTTTTTTTTGGTAATAAGACTTTGGAGTTATTAAAAATTAGGAAAATGTTATCGTTGGGAAAAAGTATGCTATAATGCTTAGACATGTTCAATTTTGGTGGGTATATATATATATATATTTAGAAAAATAATATAGAACTAGATACTTTAACCCGGAATTAAAATCCACCCTGATGTGTCATGTTTTGAGGATGTCCTTCCTCTCAAACTGCTTTTCTTTTTTTCATACACCTCGACAAATCAGGGTAGTTTTTAATTTCAGATTAAAGTGTCGAGTGATATAGAATTATTAATATATTTATCGTTGGGAAAATTAGAAAAATGTTTTGCCCTTTTGGGAAAAAAGGTTTTATCTAACATAAAAAGGACAAGTTATGAATTTCAAAAGCTGGTGAATTTTCAAAACTATCCTTTTTTTTTTTTTTTTTTTTTTTTTTCCTTTTTTAGCAATTCATTGTAACTGTATGTAGCGTTGTTTCAAAAATTACAATCTTGAGAATCCTATTAGAGTATAAGCCATAGAGAAATTGTATACATGCTCTAATGCACAATTGCGTGATTTTTATGTGTAACCTTGCTTATTAACGGTTGTTCTTGTATCTAGTTGGGATTCCCACTTTGAAATAATTAGTGGGATGGATTTGAGACAGAATGACGTACACCAATCTAACTTGAAATTGATTTCTATAAGAGTAGAACAAGACAAATGATCTATTAATTAATGTAATTAAATATTTTATTCAATTATGAAGTTTAGGGTATTTTGTAAATTTGATCTATAATTTAGTAAGAATTATTTATTCTATTTTGAAATTAAATAGAATTTTGTGCCTATAGTTAGAAGAGTAAGAGGAATTTTATGCAATTTGCCCCCTTTTTAGGGGAGGTGCTGTCCGTTTTTCCGTAGGTTTTTGTGGCCTCGGTTGCTTTCTTTGTTCTTTTGGGCTCTGCCTTCTTTGGATCAATAAATTCTTGCTTATCCAAAAAAAAAAAAAAAAAATTCCAAAACCGGCAATGATTCCAAATATTAGGACTTTGAACTATGTATTGGCTAAACCTTCTAAAAAATTGTCCCAAAAGAGCTAAAAGTGTGATCCAAATGATGTGGCGGGTGGATGATATATCCAATCCTTTTAATGTACAACATAGTTCCAATTTTTCATTTGATGTAGCAGTTAATATATGACATTGTTATGTCAACGTGACATCTGTGATGACGGAGGCACAGTAAATTTTTACAAAGGTTAACATTAATCAATGTGACCAACAATTGCAAAAACGAGCTATATTCAATTATTCAGAAAGTATTTTAATCCAATGGTTCTGATTGTTCAATCCAACTGCTGGTGCACACTTGTAAACTTTTGATACGGCATGGCAGTACAAGATATGAGTTTAGCTGTGATATCATGTCCCAGTGTGTACAACAACTCGTTAGTAACATGTATTGGTGAATCGTGATACATGTTAGCTAAGCTAACGATTCTATGGAGACAAATTTTGCCTTTTGACTACGGAGTACCTATATATATATTGATTGGACGAATGGGTACGATTTTGCACTTGCGTTGGTTGATTGCGTCACGTGCTGTTGTCATTACAGTTGTGTAAGCGAGCGTCAAACAGCGGGACAATAGCCAATGGATTCTGCACACGTGGAATGTTAGCTTCTTTTTCTACTCCACTTGGCGATAGCTAAAGACATGGTCAAGTGAACAATTTGCTGGGAGTTTCTCGGGTGTATCAAAACAGGATAGAGGTTCATTTGATGACTTCTATTGACTTCTAAATAGCATTGTTATCAAACCCGGATCGGACCGGCCGTTTCAACCGGTTGAATCGAAAATCGATTTCCTCTCCGGTTGGTTTAATTCATAAAAACCCACTTTTTAAAAAAACCATTCAACCCGGCGGTTTAACCACCAGTCAAACTGGTTAAAAAACCGGTCAACCCGTTTTTTTTTTTTTAATTAAAAAAAAAATTAATTTTTTTTAAGGTGCTAAAATGACTAAATAGTCCCAATATTTTTAAAATCTCTTAAAGCCAAGAAAGCTAAAAATGCAAATTAGTCTTAAAAAATCCCAAATAACAAAAACAAACCAAAGCACCTAATTTAATAATACAATATTCTTATCTTGCATTTTAAAAAATATATATAATAAAGATTGATCAATAGTAATTATTAATTTTCAATTTTGATGACTGCACATAAATTCAAATATATGAATTGATTGTACAAACATTTAAAAAAAATTATATTTTGAATCATTTACAGCTTTTATTCTAATAAATAAATAAATAAATAATATATTTATGACATCACGGTTCAACCCGGCAGTTCAACTGGTTGACCCTTAACCCGGTAACTTTTCCGGTTCGATGAACGGTCCGGGTTTTTAAACAATGCTAAATACATATAACACGTGACAAAATATGAATAAGGATGAGGTGGCACTGTAGTTCCTTTTTATCAACAAAAATACTATATAACCATAAACCTTATTTGAATTTAAAAACCACCATAATATGTCATGTTTTGAGTGGTCTGTGAAAAAGATTGAATTTATTTAAAAGAAGGATAAAACCACTCAAAGCATGACGTGCACATCATGATGATTTTTAAATTTGGATTAAAGTTTCTAGTTGTATAGCATTTTTCTTTTTAAAAGAAGGACAAAATCACTTAAAGCATGACACATCATGGTAGTTTTTAAATTCGGATTAAATTTTCTAGTTGTGTACCATTTTTCATCAACAAAAAGGAGCAAGTACTGTCTTCTTTCTTGGCCAAAAATAATTTTGTTTTTTATTTTTTTTTTCGGTAGAAAGATTTTCTCCATTTAGCACGCGCACATGCATTTCAAGCGTATATTACGCAGAAACACACAAAAACAAACAAATAAATTGCGAAAAATGGCTGGATCATGCATGGCAAGCCAATTAAGAGAGACATTCAACTGCCATGCACCCATGAAGAATCCTTTCATTCTTGGTATGATACATGTCCAAGTTTTAATTTTGTTATACAAAGGTCAAAAAGTGGGTACCTTGTGCACTTTTTCCTCCCACCTAAGGTGATCGAATTTTAAGATCTTCTGAAGAAATATATCTTTCTTGCTGAATGTGTTAGAGAAAACTATCTATATTCTTTCCAAGATGTTTCTTAGAAACTTTTTCAATAGAAGCATTCATGCACCTAATTAAATCCTTCACCAATATTTTAATTTGTATATTTATATATTTTTATTTTTTTAATGACTTGTTTGATTTTTTATAGTATTTGATCGGTTTTATTCATATTTTGTTTGGCATAAGTAATATTGTATATCTCAAAAATTTATTCCAAATGAAATCCTTATAACCCTTCATTTATTATTAAGAGAGAATTCGCTAAATTAAAGAGGGTAGAAGCAATGCTAGACGTACATCCCAAATCTTTTTTCAAGAAGAGCTCCAAATGAATCAAAACCTTTCATTTTTTATTAAGGGGAGACAGTGTTAAAAAAGAGAAAGGCTGAATCATCCACCACAACATTTGGATTAATTTTTTTGGGATGTTTAGTATTTTCCTAAGTAATCCATCGTGATACACTTTTGGAACAACTTTTTTAGAAAATATAGCATTTTCCTCTCTTTTATCAGCCACTCTCCCTTCTTGGAGTAGGAATTTACTACTAGCATCGCATCACTACAAAAAATATGCCTTTTAGGGACGGAAAAATACTGTCGCTAAAACTCTTAATATTGTCGCTAAAGGCCTTTAGCCACAGAATTTCAGTCCCTAAATTATTGTTGCCACTGACATTGTCGCTAAATAGTTATACCGACAATAATGGTGTTCTGTCGCTATTAGTTTAACTTTTACCGACGGAAATTACCATCGCCATAGATCAAATAACCATCCCTACAACATAGACTTTTAGGCACGTACGGTAATAAGCAATACCGACAGAAACTATTTCTTTTAGGCACGGTAAAAATTGACTCTATTACACACATTTAGGGACGGTATATACTGTCCCTATAACATAGACTTTTAGAAATTGTAAATTCAGTCGCTGTTGATACCTAATAGCCATGGTAATAAATGATGCTATTGTTCATTCTAGTATATCCCCATGTACAGTTCAACTATTCATTCTAGTATGTCCCCATGTACAGTTCAACTTTTGTTCAATATGCAACTTTGCCACATGCACGATAGAGAGAGAGAGAGAGAGAGAGAGAGAGAGAGAGAGAGAGAGGTAGTTATTTGCAAAGTCTGAAAATTTCGATTAGCTGCTGCATACAAATACATTTGGAAAAGTGTCTTGTACAGTGAAAAAAACTCGTTCTTAAAATGTGAATTAATCAAGCACATAAATTCGAGAGGCAATGTCTTGAACCAACCAATCAAATCCCTCAAGCAGCCTTTCACCAGTGTATGCACTACAGCCGACAATGTTTCAGTGCCGAGTTTTGTCCATAGCTTCACCTTCTATCCAGTAACAAGTAACATTTCTACAGAAAATTCTGCAATAAGTAGATATCAGTCAATGGCTCGAAAAAAAGTAAACAAAGTTGACATTTCAAATTTCTAAACATTATTCAAATTCAGTCATTAAGAGATCAAGCCTACAATATTCCAATCCGCATTCTAGACAGCTAAAAACAAACTCAACAATTATACACTGGAATATTGGACAAGCTAGCACACTTACTTTAACAAGTCAGCTCTTTTACTACAAATACAGGCAGAAAACTATCCTACAAAATGAGCAGGAAACTTTTTCTAAAAGCAACTTAAAAAAAGCCATCCTTATCCCAGGCTACCTAATAATCGGCTCTCAAACATGATCCTTGCTGCATGATAACTATCTGTGTTAGCTATAACTAATCACCAATATATATATACAAGTGAATAAAACTATGGAAAAGTTGATTGGGCATCCTAACAAAACACTCATTAAAAATAGCTTTCTTTTAACTAAATTACAGTATTGATCAGGCCATCAAGGGAATTAACTAATTAAATCAACAGTAAACCTTCTGAAAATAATATGGTAGATTACTCATAAAAATAAAAAATAAAAAATTGAAAGACATTAGAGAAGGGAAACCAGCTGTCTACCTTCTGCAATGAACGACCACAAAACACTTTCAGGCCATCAATGAACGACCACAAAACATTAGAGAAGGGAAACCAGCTGTCTACCTTCTTTCTGTTTATTCTTCCAAAGATATTTTAATTTTTTTTAAGTTGTACTTAATGCCTATTTAATACAATTTGATGAAATAAACCAACCACATATTTGATAAGCCATCCTTTAAAAAAAATGTTAAATATAACTGATGAAATTCACAATGCCAGAAATTTTCAATTCCTATTACCTTTGGCAGCCATAGATCAGTCTCCACAGCAAATTTAAGTTGGAAAAAGCTCAATAATGACATATAATAGAAATATTCAAAAAAGATGAAGCTCAAGAATGACATATAATAGCCTGGTAAATATAAATATAGTGTTTACTCTAACCATTTGCATATCAATCATCAAATGTCCTGACTTCAACATGATATAATACTGAGGAAAGTATTTAAATTTCAAATGGTGTGATCAAGAGGGTCATTAGACAGATGAAGTACCAGCATCTCCATATAATTTTAATGACTCTAATTAGCTTATAGCACATGCCATATTTTTTTAGCTTAAGGTAACAGTAAGAGAAGGCAAGATGGTAAAAATTAGAAGCAGCAGCAGGAGCTACAGCAGCAGTACGAGTAGCAGTAGTAGTAATCCATGTGACAATTAACTCAAATTCATAAAGTCAGTGTCAATGCTTGGGTTTAACTCTTACATGTGAATGTTCTATATTATTTCCTCGAAGAGAGTAGTGTATTAGCATAAATGCAATTGCATAGTTAGTTGACTTATATTCAAACCTCGTACAAAAAACGTGGAAAGACATTAAGAATTTGAACAAAAAATATGCAGTAATTAGGCTATATAGCATTACCAAGTTAAAATAAACATTAATTAGTCCATATAGATACAAAAATTAACTTAAGACTTCACAAATTTCAAGGCCTACTTTCAGTTATCAGAAATATAATCTTCTTCTTCATCCTCAACCTCAACATCATCTTCCTTCTCCTCTTCCATTGGTTGGCCAAGTATTAGAGGTTCATCAATAGTTGTGTCCCTGGCACATTGACCCTAACTTCATTCACATTATCAATATCGACTTCCAACTGTCCAGTAGTCAATGGCTCATTGTCCAGGTATGTATCTCCATCATTTGTAGATTCTTCCCCACGCATGTTGAACAAATCCCTAGGCATTATCTTAATAGCGACATGACTATCCTTTTGTATAGGGTCTTCCACATATAATACTTGCAACACTTGAGAAGCAAGCACGAAAGGTTCATCAGTAACTAATTTTCTTTTTCGATTAACAACCGTGAAGCCAAACTTATCTTGCTTGATTCCCCTACAATCAGCCCAATCACATTTAAACAAGACAACCTTTCTTTCTTCATAATAATTCAGTTCAATGATATCTGTCAAGACACCATAGTAAGTGACATCTTCCTCGCTTGGTGTTTTTGCAGTAAGTACGACTCCACTATTTTGAGTTTTACTCTTCTTATCAACATCTTGAGTGCGAAACCTAAACCCATTGATGACAAACTTCTTATATTTAATCACCACATCATTAGGTCCCCAAGCCAGCCATCTGAAGGAATTTGCTAAAGATTCATCACATTCCAGATGTAAATCATCAACCTGTTTGTTATAGATATCAAATGTGTTAGTTAAGCATGTACAGAGTGGATTTTGACACTATATTATCATATGTTTAGGATACTAATAAAATATGAATTACTTACCTTGGATTTGAACCACTTAGGGAAATCATTCTTCTGGATGCTTTTAATTCTTATTGGATCCAAGAGAGGATTTTCACTGGCAATTAATTGGAAATGTTGTCTGCATACCATAATGGAATCTATAAGATATGTACATAAACAAATCACCTAACCACTAATAAGAAAATTAAAGTTATTAACTTACTCTACAAATGGTACGACTTCAGGGCAATTAAAGAGCACATAAGAATGAATTTGCACCCATTCATTGTGTGATATAATTACTGACTCAGACTTTCCAATAGCACGTCCTAGGCTTGAGAAAATGGACAGCCTCTGATTTGATCGATCTCCACAATTGTCATTATTTCTCGGTATACGATTTAACTTTGACTCGGTGTCACTTAAATACCTAGAGCAAAATGTTAGACATTCTTCCGCTAAGTATCCTTCAGCAATTGAACCCTCTGGTCTACTTTTATTGCGCACATAAGATTTTAATGTATGCAAGTATCTGTGGATAAAAAGCTTATTGTTATATACGGTATAAAAAGATACCATATCGCGAGACTATTTTAAGAAACAATAACTCTAAATTTTAAATACACACCTCTCGATGGGGTACATCCAACGATATTGCACTGGTCCCGCAACTTTAGCCTCACTTGCCAAATGAATTGGCAAATGCACCATGATATCAAAGAAAGCTGGAGGGAAAATCCGTTCAAGATGTCAAAGTGTTAGTGCGATCCGAGTTTCAAGTCTTGTAAATTGATCTACTGTTCCAACCTTAGAACATAGTTCCCTGAAAAAACTACTAAATTCAATTATCACCGCAACAACTTCTTTTGGTACTGCTCGGCGTAATGCTATTGGAAGCAATTGTTGCATCAAAATGTGACAATCGTGACTCTTCAAACCAGATAGTTTGCGCTCTTTTCGATTCACACAACGCGATATATTAGCTGCATAACCATCTGGAACTTTCACCCTTGCTAGTACCTTACAAAAGAGATCTTTCTCCTCAGGAGCCATTGTGAAGCATGCAGGAGGCAAGTATGTTTTATTACCTTTCATGGTTGGATAAAGGGAAGATCTGATCTTCATCTTTTGTAGGTCAAGACGTGCCTTTACAGTGTCCTTATTTTTCCCATCAATATTCAATAATGTCCCAACTATGCTGTCACATATGTTTTTCTCAATATGCATCACATCTAAGTTGTGACGTAATAGAAGATGCTCCCAATATGGTAATGTGAAGAATATACTCTTCTTCTTCCATCCGACTGGTGTTTCATCCAGAATATTGCTCTTCTTTTTAGTTGTGCTAGACTTGTCTTTCCCTAGTGTAATGTTAACTCCACACAGCTGTTCTAATAGCTCAGTCCCAGAAAGTGTAGCAGGAGCACGTCTCTTTTCAGTTTGTCCATCAAAGGATGATTTGTCATGACGAAATCTATGACCAAGCTCCAAGAATCGACGATGTCCCATATAACAAAACTTTCGGCTAAATGTCAAGTGCTTATGCCATGTGTTCTTATTACAATGAGGACAGGCAAACTTTCCTCTAGTGCTCCATCCTGATAAGTTTGCATATGCTGGGAAGTCATTAATTGTCCACAATAAAGCTGCACGCATAGTAAAATTTTGTTTTGTCGACGCATCATATGTGTGTAAGCCATCCTCCCACAACTCCTTCAACTCATCTATTAGAGGTTGCAAATACACATCTATGTCATTCCCAGGAGCACAAGGACCTGGAATAAGTAAAGCGATCATAAAATATGATTGCTTCATGCACAGCCATGGAGGTAAGTTATATGGCATCAAAACAACGGGCCATGTGCTATGGGTAATATTCATTGAACCAAATGGATTGAAACCATCGCTCGCTAACCCAAGTCTTACATTTCTAGGTTCTGCAGCGAAATCTGGGTATTTGTTATCTAGAGTTTCCCAAGCTTTAGAATCAGCAGGATGCCTTAAAACCCCATCTTTGGTGCGACCATCTACATGCCAACTCTCAATATAATAAGTAGTCACTGAATCTGAAACATAACAAAATAAGCTTTAAGTGGAGGCATAGGAACTAAGGAGAGACTAAGGAGAGACTAGATGCAATATGTGATGAATTCAAGAAAAATATAATAGGTGTTTAGAATGACTGCTGGCAGAGGTGCTGTGTTTAGAATGACTGCTGGCAGAGGAAGACAAGTGTAACAGTAATAGGATCACAACACAGGTTGTGACAGAAGATGACGATGAGGAGAAAGCCATGGCTTGGTGAATTTATGGTAATGAAAAGATTGGGGTTGTGCATGTTTATGTAAGGAGCCATTTCCCTTTCAATTGAATTGTTTTGAGTCCTCTGTTTAATTATGCTGTTCATGTCCAGTGAAAAACATCTAAAGGAACTATTACAACAGACTCATTACAACGATGGTTAACCGTTACAAATAGCCCTCAAGAATGAACTTAGGAGCTGGAGGGATGGGAGGAATATATGCACGATATGGACGTAACTCCTTCCAGGTAGTTTTTAGAGTTGTTTAAGGTGGAACTGGAGAAAGACAGCTTCAGGCCCCTAGAGATTCTTGAATTGGAAGGGATAGACATGAATTCTATCAAAGGTCTAAATTTCAGATGGCGGTTGTCACTAGTCAGAATGTGGCCATTCCCCAGCCCTCTTGCATGCCATCTGCGAGCCTCCTTAGGCTGCTTCAAGGCCAGCTCATGCTGCCCTTCACTTGGTGCTGCACACCCACTTGCACACGTGCAAGTGGATATAGGTTGACAGAATATGGCCACAGGTTTAGACTCACTTGGGGCTGTGAGATATTTAGAGCATGGGCTTGAATGTATAGGCTCATTAGGCTTACTGATACATGGATTTAAATGGACTATTCACCCAAACAAACAAGTGGTTATCAAACCCAACCCTACACAAGTTTCATTCTTAATTTAAATGACGCATTGAATCTCAAATACAATTGCCACCAATACACATTCAAGGGCTCAATTAAAATTTCTCCATCATTATCAATTAAAAATGACAATAATTACCATTATCTCTCTAAAAAAGAGGATCTCACAGGTGTTCGCTCTAAATTTCAAATGCATTGTAAAAATACAGAGCAATTTTGATTTCACAGGACAACCAAATGCACCCTAAATAGTGTTAAATATTTCTCAAATGCAGTGATGAGAAACATTTTTAATCTTGACTCACTATAAGGCTTGTAACAAGTGAGGTGATAGTCATGCCTTTCATTACGTGTCTAGCTAATGATGATTCAGCCATATTATATGAAATTCAAGAGCATCTCAATTAATCTCATAATTTTGACCAAGTTTTTCTAGTTATAATTAATAGCCTCAAGGGGATGAAGAAACTACATGACCATCATAATGGTGTCTATGAGGACTGAGGAGCAAATACTGCATTTTTGAGTTCCTAATATGTTATGGTCTCTGCATTCTTTTAAAAACTCTCTACTTTATTAGGTTTGCCTTCCTAAGACAAAGGCGAGGACAAAATAACATCCCTTCCTAAGGATAACAAATGCTTCTGTTGATCCCAAGTTTTATGCTAAACTGAATGTGTGACTGCAAATATGGTAAACTGAATACGTACGTGACTGCAAATAGTTTTTCAAATGCAAACCAAACAGGGCCTTAGTTACAGCACAAGCATATTGCAAATGCTGAGGCCAATTAAAGGAAACCAACTTGTTATAAATCTCCAAAATCATTCTTAGATATATAGAACTAGAATACCTGCAGAACAAAAGCTGAAGACGACAAAAAGAGGGCAGCACCAATCACTATAGCCTCATCATTACTTCTTATGTTGACCTGAAAGTCATTCAAACCAGATATTAACAAAGTAGAAAGTATGTTATACAAATGCACCAATCACTATAGTCATTCTTTGCCACAGAAATTTTCATCAAACAACACATGGGGCATAAATTCTGTTTTTTTTTTTGCTATAACTGCTATATTAATTGACCTCCTATTTTATATTTTTGAGTACACACCTATATATAAAATAAATTAAACTGTATAGCTGCTATAGGAAAGGCCAAAGCGCCTTGTACATGTGAGGTATACCAACAAGAATAACAAAATCTATAACACGAGAAACCAAAAAATTGTCAAAGGACTTCTGGTTTTCTAAACATACCAATCCTTTCTACTTTCTAGACAAAAAAATTGGAAGCTAGTTTTATCATTCAAATCTGAATATATTCTGAAGCAAATGGACACAGTCTATTTCATCGAGATGAAGATCATCACTCAATTTCAGAGCCTAAAATTCCAAAAATGACAGTAAACATTAAACCAAAGGTAATAATATATAAATGTAAGACTTAAATCATGATCTCTTCTGAAGTTAATGTAAAACTAAAAAGCTCCATCACAGAGCTTAATTCAGCTGTATGTCTTAGTTGAGCCAGTTTTTCAATCTTTTAAAGCCAAAATAATAGAAAATAAGATTCAAAATTCGATTCTACGTTATTTTTCATCTGGTTTCTCAGCAACCAAACAAAATAAGAGAACAAAAACTAAACAGAGTGAAACGCAATAGCAAATAGAGGAGTGAAGAACTAACAATTCGAACATCCTGATCATCGAGTGAGATTGGCGGAGAATCCAGAAGTCTAACTTCTCTCGACTGGAGCTGAGACTGATCTGAGGGTTTCGGGGGCTGCAAATTAAAACAAATAAATGCAAAGCTACTCTGACTATGATTATCGAAATGGAACAGAATACAGTCTGCTCCTTAGGGTTTCAGTTGTGTCTATGAAAAAAACACTCACTGATCTCTTTCTCTTTCTGCAAGGAATCAGACGCGAGAAGAGTTTATGATTTTCTTGCAGTGCACAGCCAGTAATAGAGGATGAAACCCTCCGAAATTTTGTGAGAGAAACAGAGAAAAGAGGTGTATGAGAGAGATAGCGAGATAGAGAAACAGAGAAAAGAGATGGAGAGAAAGAACGAACCTCTTCGCGATCTCCTTAAGCTCTGCGATCTCTTCAAGGAAATGGAGAGAGAAAGAACGATCTCTTCGTAGCAGAACTTCAGCCTTCGAATTGGGGAACTTCACGATTCTTCGAATTGGGGAACTTCAGGGTTCTTCACGAATTTTTTTCATTTTGACCGATTAATTAAATTAATGAGATAATAAATTAACGTTTAAATGGCGCCTAAATCAATTAGTATATTTAGCAACCGAATTTTACTGTGCCTGTAGATTAGGATATCTAGCAACCCAATTTTACTGTGGCTGTAGATTTATAATTAGCCACTGAAATTATCATGGCTATAATCATAGTTAATAGTATTTAAATAAATAGAACTATTAGGGACCAAAATTACAGTCACTATAAATTTTAGATTTAATGATGAAAATTACTATGGCTATATTTAATAATATTTTAAAAACTAAAAATATTAGGTACAGAAATTATAGTCGTTATAATTATTAGATTTAGCGATAGTAATTATAGTCGCTAAAAAGTAAATTGCGACGGAATTATTAAATAAGTAGAACCATTAGGGACCGAAATTATTGTCACCATAATTTTTAGATTTAGCGATGGAAATTACCATGGCTATAGTTAATAATATTTAAAAAACTAAAATCATTAGGGACAGAAATTACAGTCGTTATAATCATTAGATTTAGCGATAGTAATTATAGTCACTAAAAAGTACGACGGAACATATAGTGAGTGATAATTTTTTCAACATTAAAACAAAAAAAATAGAGTTTTGGCAATAGAAACTTAGCGATGGAAATATTATTGTCCCTGAAAATATGTTTCAGCGACACTTTTAGTTTTCATCCCTAAATTACCGTGGCTAAAAACCTATTTTCTTGTAGTGCATGAATGCCTTCTAATGAAATGTTGACTACTATTTCATAATAAAATTCCTTTTAAACCAAAAAGAAAAAAAGAATTAACCCATCATCTTCAATTGGGCGATTAAAAAAAATGGAAAACTTACCATAATTGATAGACTATGATTAGTTATAAGAATTCATGAAATACTCTATTTTAAATTTGCTGACATTTTCTTAAATTGTCTCATTCTTAATGATGGATTTATTGTCATCCATACTAAAGGGAGCAATATATATATATACTAAAGGGAGCAATATATATATATATATATGTGTGTGTGTGCGCGCGCAATTCAATATCAGCCATATCTACCTAAGGGAGCAATATTTTATCGTCGTAATTATATTTTCAAACTCTCTAATAACTAGCTGCACCTTTTAAATCTAAAATTTTTAACTAGATGTATATATGTTATGTCATATGTGTTTAGTACGAAATTTTGTCAATAATTCTATTATCTTTCAAGTTATCTAAAAGTAATTAATTATTATCCCATCTCCGATTTTTTTTTTTTTTTTTGAAAGAAGCTAATGCAAACGGGGATTAAATATAGATTTAACACGTTCAAGCAAATGCCAAGCTTGAGCAATCCAAAACTCGGCTCGGCTCGGCTCGTTTGCAGTCCTAGTCCTAATAAATTATCTAGCTTTTCCGGAGACATGACAAAGGCATCTAGATTTAGGAGAGACTCTATCCATTCAACTGTTGGCATAAAAAGTAAGTTAATTAACATTCATCTTCTTAAAATAACTTTATAAAAATCTTTAAAAGAATGGTCAACTTTTATCTTCGTAACATTCCACCATTTGGATTTAACTACCACATGAATACCGTGTCAGCATATGTTTTAGTAAGATATTAATTATTAATTAACATGGTGATTTCGTGTTAATTGTTATTATTATAATGTCGACGTGTTAATTTAAAAATATTCAGAAAGGAGAGTGGAAAAAATAGCAGCAAGCAAGTGGGTGGAGATATATAGGGAGATTAATTTATTAATTAAATGCGTAAGGAATGAGGTGATCACAAAGTTTGAATATTATCCTCCACCACAACTTGAGTTGACAAGTTTAAATCTCAACACGTACCCATTAATCCCACATATATAAATGATAATATAAGGCATGATAATATAAGGCCGGCCTCAATATAACAAATATATATATATATATATATATATACAGACATGATAATATAAGGCCGGCCTTACGCAAAGTTGCGTAAGGTCGGCTCCATATGGCTAATTTTAGATCACAGTTCATAAAACTGACCGTTGGATTAGATGCCCTACCTCTGTATGTCATGCCTGCAAAAAATCACAGTGATCTGACGGTTGGTTTTTGAAATAATGGTGATATATATATATATATATATATATGGACGCAGCCTTTTAAAAGAAATTCCACATTTTGAAAATTTCAGTTTTGTGCGCATGGAAAACGCACCTAGCAAGCTAGATGCATTCAAATTGCATTCAAATTGTCTTTACCGACTTGGGGTTAGCGGACCCTTAGCTAGATATATGCATTCAAATAGATATATTAATTAATGTGATTAAATATTTTATTCAATTATGAAGTTCAGGGTATTTTGTAAACTTGATCGATAATTTAGTAAGAGTTATTTCTTCTATTTTGAAATTAAATAGAATTTTGTGCCTATAGTTAGAAGAGTTAGAGGAGTTTTATGCAATTTGCCTTAAAAGATCAAATTTTAAAAAGTATAATTCGGATATGGCGGTCCTATAATTCATTTCCTCCATCATTCTCTTCTCTCCTTAGTTCTCTCTTTTTCTTCATTTTTATCGGTTTTGGTCCCACTTTAAAATGATACGGTATTATATTATTAGTCCAATTAATTAAATAAAATTTAAACTTTTAATATTTTTTATTGAGGTGAGTCCCATTTAAGTTTCATTTGTCTTTCCCTAATCAATTTATGAGTCACCGCCTTTTTCCAATCATTTCACATTGACCAATGGTCTTTGTGATCTTGAAAATAAAAATAAAAATATTACATTTATTGATATGAACCACAAATCAAGTGCCAACTAATTGATAAGGTGGGTGAAGTAGCATTTTATTTATTTATTTATTGTGAATCTCATCTACTTCACATTCTCTTTTCTTAATTATATTTTATTTTTATTTAAAAAATTGGTTCCACTTTACTTTTTACTTTTTGTGGTATTTCAAATTTTTTAATTTTTGAATAAAACATCCGAATTAATTTTCTCCAATCTATTTAACAGTTTTAATCATTCTTATTTATTAAAATATATATTTTAACCCTATAAATATAATTAAGATCAAACGATCAAAATCATCTAATCAAAATACTTATTTTATATAATTATAATTTATTAGATAAAACTTTATTAATAAGTCTCACACATTGCGCGGGTTTGCCCTTATATATATATATACACATAGGGTGGTATTCACCTTAACCCAATGTTTTGTATAATTCCACTATTTCCTATGAAAGTGGTGATGATGGAGAGAGAATAGTTTGCACCATATGGATCTGTGATTTAAATGCAAAATTTTCTGAACTTCGATTGGCTTCATTTCATCTTCTTGTTCATCTTGGTTTACTTCTTTAAAGAAGATTTTTGCTTCATTTAGTGTTTTTTTTTTTCATGGATCCTATTGTTTCCTAGTTGATTTGTGAGATTTTGGTGTTCAGCTTCTCACATAGAGCTTTCATGGGTGAACCAATGCTTCAAGTTTGTTGCTTAATTGCTCTGGTTGGCGTGGTTGGGAGGTGGAAGATCATGTTGAGGTTCAAGGACATGCAATGATCTTTTGGTTTCTTGTTAGGACTTTCTTTTCCTTTGATATTTCAATATGAATAAATTACATTCATGAAAATCTTTTAAATTATTAGTAAGTCTGATAAAATCTCCTAGATTTTAAAACCGAATAAATAACCCAGTATCAACTATAAGCTAAGTACGTTCAAAATCAGCTATCAGCCAAGGCTAGTGGTCCGAACGTTATACGACCCTATATGGAGAGGTGGTCTCGAGTGGAGAGCGGGGATTAGTCGGGCTCTGACAGCTCAGACACCTCGTTGCTTGACAAAAAAAAAAAACTACAAGTTAGGTTCATAAAACTTCTCTAAATTTTGTAATTGAACAAATAACCTAATTTGAATTATGAAATTGTAATATTTTGTCTTGATGCGAATGGGAATTCACCCGTCGCTATCTCACCACGTAGTGAAAAATATTAGTACATCAAGCGAGCGATACGACTTTAACTAGCTTGGATACGAGTGGGTTGTTAGTCCACGATCACATAGTTGAGAAGAAGATAAAGAAAGCACAAAAATAACTCTAATAACATTATGTTTATTAATCAAATAAGAGATGATCCATTCTTGCACCATTACAATTAGCCCTTATCTAGAAAACTGTAAAAACCCCAATGAAACCTTAGTTGACTCCTACTAAAACAAAGACTCTATTATTAAAAAGGAAAGGAAAATGCTAAAGTTCCCGTTTGATATAGTATTTTCCACATCATAAAAGTGTTCGTTTTTATCTTATCTTTATCAATGATAACGATGAGATAAAATGTAGATGGAAGTTGTAATGATAATCTTGGGTGTATGGAGGCAGGTGGAGTTATACGAGATGTGAATGCTAAGTTGATTTTGGCTTTCTCTAAAGAGTTGGAACATGGTACAAACAATATTGCAGAATTATGAGCCTTGCTGCATGGTTTACAATTTTGTAAACAACTTGGTTTGATGAAAGTGGAAGTGGAATTAGATTCTTTGCTTGCGGTTCATTGGTTGGAGAAAAAGAGATGTGGAATATGGTATCTTGAAGATTATTGGGATGAGATTATTCAGATTATTGCTGGTAGGCAGGTGGTGTTTCGGCATGTGTTTAGAGAATGTAATGCTGCTGCTGATTTCTTGGCAAAATAGGGATGTCAAGAATCCAAAGTTTGGACGAGTTTTGAAGATATCCCGCATCAGCTGAGAGGCATTCTAAAGATTGATAAGATTAGTCTTCCTATGTTAAGATTGTAGATTTGGTTTCGGTCTTGGTTTTTTTTTTTTTTTTTTTTTTTTTTTTTTTTAATGTGAGTTGTTTTTTCTGTTTGGTAGTTCAGGTTTTGGTTTGTTCTAAGATTAATAGTTGGGATGGGTTTAATTGTATATTTATCTTCCCAGGTTATTTGGTTGTTATAAGTTGGTTTTTTTGTTTCCAAGGTTTTCCTCCGCCAAAAGTGAGGTTTTCTTAATAAAGTGTTGGAGTTTCCAAAAAAAAGAAAAAAAAAAAAAAAAAACAATGAGATAAAAACGGATAAGGTGAAAGAGGCCGGAGAGAGAGAAAGAGGAGAGAAGAAGAGAGATATCGTAACCATGCCGACTTCCAGCCTCAATGATCTTCTCCAACCACGGTACGCCAACACCAATCATTTTCACATACGTCAGTGACTGTTGCCAGCGAATCACAGGTATGCCGACACCAATAAACTTCATCTTCTTATTCTTCTAACATTTTTTATTGTGTTTTCTTCTTTTTTATTCTTTTTCCAAAGTTTATACTGTGTTTTTTGTATTTTTACTGTGTTTTTTGTATTTTTACTATGTTTCTCAAGTTTTCTCCGTGTTTTTCCGCGTTTTTTGGGTATTTTCACTGAAAAATACAGTAAAAACCCATAAAAACAAAATGAAAACACAAAATATAAAGTGAAAATCCAGAAAAATATAGTGAAAACCTAGAAAAACACAATGAAAACACGAAAAACACAGTGAAAACATAATGGAAATACAAAAAATACAGTGGAAACCCCAAAAAACTATTTTAACTATGTTAGGGGTGTTTTCACTGTTTTGGGACGTTCTCACTCTGCTGGGATAATTTCATGTTGTTGATGTAGCAATTTAACTGTGTTAGGAGTATTTTCATTGTTTTGAGATGTTTTCACTGTGTTGGGGTTGTTTTATGTCGCTGATGTGGCACCTTAACGTGTCAAATAGGAATATAATACGGGAAAAGTGGACGGGACTACTAGCATTGCTTAAAAGGAAATAATCAAGATATGATTTTCTAACAAATTAAGGACTCTAATAATAAAAGGAAACATATGCTTAAAGGAAACTAATAATAATAGAAAATAATAAAAATGAATCAAAATTAAAAGGAAGCTAGTGATAATAATCCCTAAGGTATCCTGGCTTTCTGTGCATCATTCTATCTCACCATTAAAAAAAAAACCCTTTATAAGATTTTCATGCAAAAAGTCATCTAAAAAGATCTTTCATGCCCAAAAGACTTTTGGCATAAATTGGACAAAAATACCCTTCCTTCCGCAAACAACTTTCAACCCCAACCCAAAGTTCATTATCCCGGACCCTGAAGTTCACTAAGCCGGAACCCGAGTTCACTATGCCAAATCCCAGAGTTCACTAAGCTGGAATTGTAGTTTACTACATTGGAAACTCATTTCATTACGTCGGAAAACGTATTTCACTACGTTGGAATTCTAAGTTCATTAAGCCGGAAACGTATTTCACTACGCTAGAAAAAAAATTCTTTATTTTTCCTACATTTTCCCAGCAACATAAAAAAAAAAAAAAAAAAACTTTCTTTTTTCTATATTTTCCTAGCAACCAACAATAAAAAAAATATAATAAAAAATAAAGCTTTCATTTTCTGACATTTTCTTAACAACCAAACAAAAAATAGTTCACCAAAGAAAAAAAACAAAAAACAAAAAACAAAACAAAACAAAAAGAAGTTGGTGCCAAAAAGAGAGTGGGAAGTGAGGAGAAGCTTCATCAGATCTTTTCCATCATGAAGATCGCCCTCACGCATCACACCTATTCGCAAGATCAGGGTGTTTGTAGATCTACTTTAATGTAGTGAAGAAGAAGAATGCCAAATCAGTGGGCGAAATCTTTCTCACCACCGACGAAAACTCATATTTGAGAGTTTCCTGTTCTTTTTTCCTCTCGATCAGTTTCTAATCATAGAGATCTCTTATCGTCGCCGTCTTTGGTGGGTTTTAGATCCTTAACTATAGTTGGAATGTTGCAGCAGATCTGCCGGAATGTTGGCGATTAATCGTTAATCTCGGTAAATCTGTGGTTGCGCGCAATAGCTCCCTCAACGTAGTTCTTGATGGACCTTGAAAAATCGTGAAGTGCAAGGGTAAATTAAGACTCATATCACGACGATGGATGGCCTATCGTCGGAAGAGAGAGAGAGAATGAGAGAGACAAGAGGAGAGAGAACACTACCACGTAGCCCCAATCAAAACCAGATCTGGCTTCATGGCTTTCATTTTTGGCGGATCCGAAGGCGTCTTTGGCAATCTCCTTTCCTATCTCCAGCATAGATTCAACGAGCAACATTAATGTGCAACAATCTTTATCTTGAGACAGGAGAGAGAATGAGAGGGTATAAATGGGAATGGGAGAAGACGTGTGATCAAATAGAGGCAGGGGCAATTCCGTCCCAAAAGGTGTGGATTTTTAAAAAATAGGATCTTAGCCAATAAAACTATTTAAAATAGGACTTTAGAAAGAAAATATATTTTGTGAGGATTTTATGCAATAAACAGTCCAAAATGGGACTTTTGGCCAATTATCTCTTAAAAAAATCAATGAAAACGTATTAGAGTGATTCTATTTAATTTGCACTCAAAAATTGACTCTTCACACCCTTCGAGAATGTAAAGGACTACATATTTCTAAGAATTTAGTTTAATGGTGGGTGTAAAAGAATGTGTGTGTACCGAGAGTACTTTTTGGGTGCAAATAGAATCGATCACCCAATATATCATGTATTAAACCAATTTAATGCCTAAATTACCTCTGTATAATTGGTTTAGATATTAATTAAGTTAGTTTGAAATAGATCATTTATAATTTTATTTTTGTAAAATTTTATGCTTAAGTCAATTATAAAATGCCAATTTAGTCATTAAATTAATTTAAAGGCATTATATGATGCTTGCATGGTCTAATTTTCTCAAATTTCTTAACAGTAATTACTCCCTCCCTCCCATAAGAATAGGCATCTTCCAAAAAACACGCATATTAAGAAAACTCATTAATACATTGATATGTGACCTTTTTGATGTTTTATTTCCAAAACTATTCTTATTCTACAATTACATTCGGTGTCATGTTAAGGCATTCTTGGAATGATAAAGGATAATAAAAGAAAGTTAAACAAAATATAATTTAACTTTTCAAAGACGACTAATATTTTGGGACTTCCAAAAAAGGAATAAAGGCCTATCTATGTAGGACGGAGGGAGCAATTTTGTGCAATTTACCATTGAAATATTCGATATGAGAGTGGGAGCATTAATAAAAAGGACCATATGTGAAAGAGAGAGTTGAATAATCTGTAATGAATAAAAGTAATATATATATATATATATATATATTCCATATTTCGCTTTAGGTCTCTAATCTACACATGATCCATAAACAATTAATTGAAGGTCCAAATTAAACATAAACCTATCCACACTCACGCATAGTCCCTACACGAAACCGGAACTCCCATCACCACCCCACCGGAGTTCCCATCAACGGCAGTCCGGACATCCGAACTAACAACAGAACATTCCGGTGACGGCACCTTGACTCTCACCGAAAGATTAATAATCCCATTAGGCTCCCCACTCTGTTCCCTCAACCTATAACTCAAAAAATGCAAGTAACTCGCCGGAGTATACCCATCAACAAAATCCGACACCGGAACTCTCGCCGTTCCGACAACTTTGTTACCATTGCATTGCACTTCGACGCTAATAAAATGAGCTTGTATGGGCATGTCCATAATGAACTTCTCATTCCATGAAGAATGGCTTCCTCCTTCTTTATCGATCTTCGTGGTCTGGTAATTATTATCTGAATCTGCTTGAAGTATGACGAATGCATTCTTGTTTACCGGCCTGCGATGGTCGAGAAGTAGACCTTCGCCGGAGATGACTGTGATTTCTACAGTTAATGACGTGCTCTTCATATGTATATTGATTGACGATGAAAAGCTAGTGTTGGTGTATGTGTGTATTAATGCTGTGCAGGAGAATGAATGATTTTGAGAAGGTTGTGTGTATGTGGTGTGTTATATAAGGGTTTGGATCTGTGAAGGAAAGTGGAGAGAAAGAAGAGGGAAGTTGCTAGAGATGTTGCTTCTTTCTTAATTTTAACCTACGCGTTGGGGATAAAACGAGGAATTTATAGGTATAATGATGGATTGTCGTTATCCAAAGAGACCATTAGACCATATACACGGGGTTGACCAGTGTCAATAGTTGGACGCACAGGTTGGTACGTTATCGTTTGGAACCACTTTATATCTGCTGGAACCGGTTTTTGAGGTTCCCAAACACCCCCTTAGGGTGTTCAAAAATCCGTCCAACCTGCCGAATTTGATTCCATCGGCAATATGTGGTTTTGATGATCGGTTGGAACGAATGGATAACCTCACCCGCCAACTAATTATATATAAATAAATAATATATTTATATAAAATAAATTTCATTACCACCTTATATTTTCTCTTAATTGGATATATTTACAAGTTGAGTATTTTTTATTTCTTTAGAGATATTTATTATGATTATTTGAAGATGCACTTATTTTGTTGGATATGCTTACAATTTTGAATGTGAAATCATATGTTAGTTTGTAAAGTTTTTTAATAACAAAGAACTTTTATTATTATGTATCTAGTTATATAGTAGCTTCTATTAGGGGTGCTCATGTTCCGGTTCGGTCGGTTTATAGCAATAAAAAGGAATTAAACCGTGAACCTCGGTTTGGAGAAATTTGAAACCGTGGCCGATCATGGTAGGGCTTGAAACCAGAGGTTCGTGGACGGTTTGGTGCGGTATGGTTTCGTCGGTTCAGCAGTCTAGGTCAAATTTTACATTTTTCACATTTTTTGGGCCTAATTTTATGGACTTTTTTACATTATTTTCGGCCATTTACTTGACTAACTTTTGT
>JAESVK010066282.1:0-10627 GCA_017140935.1 Hamamelis virginiana
CCAACACAACTTAAAACACCTTGATATGAGGGTAAACTATCTTCAAGCTCCAAGATATGTCCAAGCTTCTTTAGCACGAGCCTGAATTGTCTCAAATCTTTGCCATAGTTCACAGGTCACTTGACACCAACAGAACTGTGCTAGAGCTCCAATTCAATTCTAAAGTATCATAAATAATCAGGTACAATGTGGCAATGGTGAAATGGAAGTCAAAATTACACTAGTTGATTGGCATAATTTTATATGACCACCCTTGAAGTTGTTACCTTGTAAATGAACAAGTACAAAGTGTTGATGATCAAGTTGCCGTTAAACCTTATTTAAGTGAAAAAGTGCAAAGTAGCATTGATCGCAAGTAGGGTCAAAGTCTTTAATCTCTACGGGGGAATTGGTTCTAGATGGCATCGATCACAAGTGACTGCCAAAGTCTTCAGTCCTCCTTGAATAAATTAGTGCAAAATGGAATCAATCTTGATTGGCGACCAGAGTCTTCAGTCCTCCCAGATGAATTGGTGCAAAATGACATTAATCTTGACTAGAAACCAAAGTCTTCAGTCCTTTAAGATGAATTGGTGTAGAGTGGCATCAATCACAAGTATCAACCAAAGTCTTCAGTCATCTTAGGTGATTTGGTGCAACGTGGCATCAATCTCGATTGGCGATCAAAGTTTTCAATTCTCTAGGATGAATTGGTGCAAAATAACATCGCTCACAAGTCTTCAGTCCTTTTGGATGAATTTGTGAAAAATGGCATCAATCTCGATTGACTGTCAAAGTCTCTCATCCTCTCAGTTGAATAGGTGTAAAGTGGCGTTGATCACGAGTGGTAGTCAAAGTTTTTAGTCAACTTGGGTGAAGATGCCTTGAAGTCGACATGATTGAGACCTTTTCCTACCAATGTTAGGTTTCATTGGTCGTTTTGGGTGAAGCTGCCTTGAAGCTGATGTGATCGAGAACTTCTCCTATAAATGTTGGCTTATATCATTTTGCTCCGGTGAAGGTGCCTTGAAGCCGATGTGATCGACAGCTTCTCCTCCAAATAATGGACTGCATAAGTCGTCTTGGGTGAAGGAACCTTAAAGCTGATGTGATTTATAGTCTTGGCCTGCAAATGTGATTAATAGTCGTCTCAGGTGAAGGTGACTTGTAGCTTTTTCGATCGACAACTTTTCCTCTGAATGTTGGCTTGCATCGGTTGTTTTAAGTGAAACCCCAAGCATTGAACAAGTGCAAGACGGCAATGATCACTAAATGGTCCATATTGCTAAGTGAGGAAAGCCAAAGGTGTAGTATTAATAAGTGCAAGACGGCAATGATCACGAAACAGTCGATACCGCAAAGTGAAGAAGCTAGAAGTGCAGCATTGAACAAGTGCAAGACGACAATGATCACTAAACGGTCGACACCACAAGTGAGAAAAGCTAGAGATGCAGTAATGAACAAAGTGTAAGATAACGATTGTCACCAAACGGTTAACACCGCAAGTGAGGAAAGTTAGAGGTACCAGCAATGATCAAGGCTCAATGGTGGTCAGATATCAAATACCTTGATGAAAGTTCACTTGTAGATGGGAAATCGGCAATCGGCGATCGGCAGACATGTGGGTGGTGAAGTCAAAGATGACAAGTTGCACACTCTAGTAGTCCAAATAGTTGCCACATGTGAAGAGAGTAAAAAAAAAAAGAATTTGTATACCACCATAAAGATGGAGCACCAAGTTACTGTTGCAAAAAAAAAGCTACCGGTAGGGTGCTTCACAAGAAACTTGACTAAGCTTTATAATTGTGGGTTATGGCTCAAAGTTATGCCAACCTAAAAAAGACAAGTCTTCATGTGATCAATAAAGTTAGCTTTTAAGTCAAAATGAACGGATAATTTGGCATCGTTTTCAAATTTTGGCTTGCAAAAGAAAATTTTCATCAAGTTTAGTAAAAAAAAAAAAATAAAAAAAGAAAAAATAGAAGAAAGGATTAAGGTCGATAAGCCTTCCAATTAGTTCAACTCTTTTACAAAAATTTATCACCGCTGTGATGATAAATTAATTTTGACAGAGGTTTTGCTACCATTTTCACCACAGTTTCTTTAGTAGAGTACAAAAGGTAATTGTGTTGCTACAAGTAAATTCTCTTTCCACCCAAGGGTTTCTCATGTTCAATACTCTTCGGTGGCAATAAGTGTGAAGTTTCTTGCCTGTTTGTTATAGAAGTAGCGGGTCACAAAGTGGCACGCATGACGATCCCTTCTAACTAAACCGCTTTAGGTACAATACTTTGAAGCAACCAAGTGTAAAATGAAAGTTGCTGGCCACTAATCCTTTGGGTGGATCTTCAATGGGGAAATTGGTGAGAGGTCCTGCTCTATAAAAATTAAATGCAAAAAGTCCTCCTAAAATTTCTTACATTCTTAAGGACTTAATTAAGATTTATTCCATGCGAAAAGTCCTAATTTTTAAAAATAATTTTCAAAATGACATAACTACCCCTATATGTATTTTTACTGTCTATTTTCAGCATTTTTACTGTCCATTTTTTAGCATTTTTACTGTCCATTTTTTAGTATTTTTAATGTCAATTTTCAGCATTTTTATTGTCCATTTTCTGCATTTTTACTGTCAATTTTTAGCACTTTTACCGTTCATTTTTAGCATTTTTACTATCCATTTTTTAGCCATTTTAGTTTCCATTCCCCTTTTTAGTATTTTTAACATTTTTACTGTCCACTTTTAGTATTTTTATTGTCAATTTTCAATAAGCAGTTCCAATTATTTAAAAAATGGACAGTAATAATTCTAAAAACACCTTGAACATATTGTGTTTATATATATAAACACACATAGTAGAAACACTACACAGTAAAAACACATACACATTGTGTTTATATATATTAAGCATTTTTACTGTCCATTTTTAGTATTTTTAGCATTTTTACTATCCACTTTTAGTATTTTTATTGTCCATTTCCAATAAGCAGTTCCAATTATTTAAAAAAATGGACATTAATAACACAGTAAAAACACCTTGAACATATTGTGTCTATATATATAAACACACATAGTAAAAATATAAACATACACAGTAAAAACACATACACTTTGTTATTGAATTGGAGCTACTCAATCTAATGTTTCGTCGAAATGATCTAATCCTACAATCAAAATCCACAAAAACACATGCATGCTTGCATGAAAAGAAGCTGAGAAGTGGTGGCAAAGAAATGTGAACGACTGACATATGTCATGAGACTTTTTTTTTCATTAAGAACATCATTTGTATAGAAACCCACACACACATCTTAAATCTACTTTTTGAACTCCCTACTGGGAGTTGAACCCTTAACCTCCCACACCCGACACACTTAAATTATGAAAAGTGGTGGTGTTATGGTGATCGAAATCATCCACGATCGGACACCAAACTTCTACAACTTCTAATTGAAGTCTGCAATTTCAAATTCCAATCTCACGAAGCTTCTAGATCTGAATCCAATCACTCAAATTACCATAGCTAAGATCACATAATTGTCGTGGTACAAGAAATTGGTGCAGAAGATTATAAGAAGCAAATAAGAACAAGAATTAGACGGTTTGTTTCTATCTATATCGAGATCGGCGAGCAGCGTGATATCGCAACTGGAAGAGGTGGCGAAGGCAGGGAGATTCAGCATGAATAAGAGCAATTGCAGTTACAATTGCTAGCGAAGTCATCGATTGAAACTAAAGCTTGCTGATTGGGATAGCCGACGACGAAGAACGTCAATGGCAGAATCTAATCTCCTCTTTATCTCCGACCCCGGCAAGCTCTCTCCTCCCTCTCTCTTTCTTTCTCTCTCCTTTCTCTTTGTTTCTATCTATATCTACAACAGTATATTTATTTTGACTAAATATAAAACATGCATGGGATTAGAAACTGTTCACCACAAAAAATAACGAACCAATGGTGAGTTGCCATGTGGCGTGGAAGTTGGTGTATTAGTGGCTACTAACTATATTGTTAGCAGGCTACTAATTAAATTAGTAGGTGGTTAATTAAAGAAGTGAGCCATTAATTTAGTTAGTGGGGAATTAATCAAGAAAGTGGCTAATTGAGTTAGTGGGTGGTTATACCACATGTCAAGCAAATATTAAGTTTAGAAAAATTAGTGGGACATGTGTCAATTATTTAGGCATCATGTGGGAAGTTAGTGGGACATGTGTCAATAAAAAAAATTAGTGGTACTAGCTCTGCATCACCAAAAATAATAAAAAAAAATAAAAAAAAGGGAGAAAAAGGGTCGGCAAGATAAAAAAAAATAAAAAAAAATGCTGAAATATACCCCCAAAGGGCTATTTATATGTAGTGTCCGCACACCCAAAGAATCCCCTCACTAATTTCTTTGGGTGTATAGAAACTACATATAAATAGCTCTCGGATATATATATATATATTGTAGAAACCAAAAGTGTGTTGGAATATCGTCATTGCATGTATATTTATTTAATTTAATTTATATGTACATATAAATAGTGTAAAAGGAATAATAAAGTTAGAGAAGTGACAGAGTACCAATTCAACCCAAGAAATTACAGAGAGAAAGAAAGCATACCTGACAAGAAAAAGCTAAGGCTGTGGTCCAGGAAAGTTCGGTGAGAAAGGTTTGCTACAATGGTGCCGCTATGCAACTTATGAAAAGTTTAAAACGAATTGGTTTGATACATGATCCTTCATCCTATGATTGGATGTATAAATAGGAATGATGTGTCCCAATTCTTAAAGGAATTTGCTTTTAAACACCGAAATCCTTGCTCCACCAGACTTTACCAAGTGGTGTATTCTTTGTCAGATTCTTTTGATTCCAAGATACACGCCAGTACACATCATCAAGCTACATTATGAAAGGAAAAAAAAAAAAAAAAAGACAAGTTCTTCAAGCCACGTCCAATACATGCAACAAGTACATGTCTGCGCTGTATCTTGAAGTGGGGCATATGTAGATACCAAAAATTTAGTGAGGTGTTGATCACCCGTCTGATTGGTCAACGATCAAAAGTTTGACTGGTTAACAATCCAAATTCAAGATTAGCGAGTCCCAAAAAAATGAGTGACTTATTAAAGCTAATGTAGGTCTATGCTAAGTGACACATGTAAACACATGAGAGACCATATTATCAACAAAAAAGATAAGTCTTTCCCTTATCTCTAAATTAAATCAATTAGAAAATAACTATTTTCTAATTGGCCAAAAGATCTCTTGAAGATGAGCATCAACTCTTCTATAAATAAGAGACCTTCATTTAAGAAGATGACTTTTCCAGAGTATTGAAGTGTTGCCAAACTCCTAACATTCAACAAAAGAGTCGAAATTTTACGAAACTCTAAACCTTCAAGCATTCATCAATACTTTGAAAGATTCAACAAGCACAAAACAAAAGTGCCGAATCTTCCACTTTGAGGCCTGATTCAAGAACAAACAATCGTCTCCCTCGAATCAAATTAAGCAAAGAAAATCTCTTTGATTCAAGATTAAACTCATCGCCCTTGAATCAAATCAAGCCAAGAAAATCTCTTTGATTCAAGATCAAGCGGTCATCGCTCTTAGATCAACATCAAGACAAAAATACTTATTCGGTTCGAGATCAAAGCTATCCTAAACCTTGGATCGTCAAGTCATCATAGGAGAATTAATCAGTTAATTTTATTCTTTTACAAAGAATACACCCACAGAGAATTATACCCATCAATTTTTATAAATTAATACAAATTATACTTGTCCATATTTTTTTTATTCTTTTAATCTTTAGGACACGAAATTTGTGTGTACAATATATATATAGTCTCGTTCCTGTGAGGACTTCCTTATATGAGGACTTGGTCTTTTGGCTAATGTAAAATGAATATTTTGAAAAACTGATCGTTAAATTTAATATTCTTCCTATGTATGATAGGCCGACATTCCAAAAATCACAGTAATCACCGGTTTCTGAAATACAGACTGTTAAATATTATATAGGTATTTAATTTTTCACAGTTTGTATTTAAAAAACCAGTGGTCCGATCACTGTAATTTTTGGCATACCTGTTATATATACATAGGAAGAATATTAAATCCAACAATCAGTTTTTCAAAATACCCATTTTATATTGGCCAAAAGCTCAAATCCTCATATAAGAAAGTTCTCACATGAACGGAAGTCTATATATATATATATATATATATCATCAATTGATCACAATATATATAGCTCGATCTTCCCTTCAAGTTTGCATTTATTAACACAACTTCAATGCAACCTCCAAAGCCGGTAGACTAAATGCCAAATGCAATTATTTGTTTTGAATTGAGGTCTTGTCTCTCATTTACTGAAATATGATCGATTTTGGGTACTGATATTTTAAATGCAACTTGCATAATATTTGGTAGTTTCATCCACTGCTTTCCCCACATTAATTAGGAGCTGGTACAAATTGGTCCAGTGCCCACAGCGGTCATAAGGCCGGGGCCTGCTTTTTAAAGGGTGTCTGTCAAGTCATAAAAATTCCAAAGGATCCTGTGCACATATGCGAATTTTGGCAAAAGTTGGCATGAGACTAATACGTAATTGTGAGTTACATATTTTGAAAATCTGACCATTAGATTAAATATTTTTGTTATGGATGTGACGTATGCCAAAAATCAGTGTGACGCGATGTCAGCATCTCAAAATAATGACTGAAAAATTATGACAGTTGAAAATTATCATAAATTTTCTCAGTGATATATCCGAGAAACCGACCGTTGGATCATTGTGATTTTTGACATGCATGACATACAAATAAATAGTATCTAATTCAACGGTCAGTTTTTCAAAATATTACCTATGAGTTTTATATTGACTTTTGTGAAAGTTAGTATCCCTGCAGAAATCAATAATATATATATATATATATATATATATATGTTGTGCTTGTAGTCGGAGTAAAATGAAATTATGGCAAGTTGAAAACATCATCATCCTAAGATCTATGTCAGCCAAGGATTGGACATGCGATTTGGTGCTAAATTTTGCAAAATAAATTGAACATCATTATCCAAAGATCCATGACAGCAAGAGATTGGTTAATGGGATTAGGTGCTCTCATCAAGCCAGGACAATCTGCATATATTCGAGCTTCTTGGGCGATAGGGAGACGTAGGGGCGGAGCTCGGATTTTATCAATGTGGGGGCAATTTTTTTTTTTTGCTAAACGATAACAACCTATCCCTACCTTAGCGGAATGAATATTGATGCATTTTTCATATGCTCAAATATGAAGTCTCTCACCCCAAAAGAGGAAATACATGCTATTAGAGTATTTTCAATGCATTCATATCATTTGATATGCCAATGCAAATTTTTGGCACCTTAAATGGTACTAAATGGATAAGTGCCAAATTTTGTCACATATGTACGTGTTCTAACGCATTAATAATGGTATATTTTGGTATTTCCCATTTTTTGAAGGGAAAGTTTGATATGGTACAAATAACAATTGTCATTTGAGGTATTAAATTTGACAACCCTATATGCCTATTGGCTATTACCAAAATTTGGTACCTTGAATGATACACCTTTGGAGCAATTTATTTGGGTATCAATGCCAAATTTTGATTATGGTAGCTCAAATGGTATACCATTAAAGATGCTCTTAGACCAACATGTTATTTGCTGTGTAGGGGCACTTAAAAACTCATTAATAATATCAAATTTAATCTTATAAAATTTATAATTATAAGTGTATAATCATATATTTACCTAAAAGAGATAATTAGAGGAGAGAGACTCAAAGACCCCATCACATGTGACTTAAACACCTATTAAATTTAAATTTCTCTACTTTTTAAAAGAATATTTAAACTTTAAAACTAAAACTAAAGTTTTAAAGGTTTTTCACAAATAACATAGTGGGGGCAATTTTAAAAATATTTAAAATCTCTAAAAAAATTTAATTAACCTTAAAAGGTTTTAAAATTTGGGTGGGGGCAGGTGGCCCCACTGCTCCCATTGCAAATCCGCCCCTAGGGAGACGTGTGAAAGGTCTACAGTACACTTTTTCTTGTATTGAAAATGTAATATATATATAAACTTGATCCATGAAAGTCCGGACTTTAAATTAATTTGGGATCCACTCATCATTTCTCACACAGCGGATGATATTTTGAAAAAAAAGTCGTTGGATTAGATAATCTTCTTATGTATGTTATGCCTGTCAAAAATTACAGCGATCCAACAATCGGTTTTCAAAATACAGTATGTGAAACACTCTAACAATATTTACCATTGGATGCTGTAACAACTGTTTACCAGTCTGTATAAAACCAACCGTTGGATCACTGTGATTTTTGGCAATCATGAAATACATTAGAAGATTATCTAATCCAACGATTAGTTTTTCAAAATACCAATCCCAGTGAAAAGTGGACCTTAAATTAAGCTTAAGATCCGGACTTTAATGAATCATCTCTCTCTCTATATATATATATATAACAATCACTTTGACCTAAAAATTTTAAGCTTTAACAATTTGTTAAAAAAAAAAAAAAATTACAAAATCGAACTGATTAGTTGATAGGAGAACAAATTAAATTTAGGTAATAAAACTTAAATCCAAGACCTTCCAGAAACCGAAGCTCTTATACCATCTTAGTAAATGATTTAACTCTAAAAATTTAATTAAGCTATTAGGGAATGAACCGACAAATAAACATAAAGTGACAACAATTTTGAAGTGATTCCTAAAAGAAGCATCTGCCCCATGCATGCCAGGATGGTCAAACAAGTACCTTTCTAGTGCCCATTAGAAGCCATTAATGAAGTCGTATCCAATTAAAGATAGGTATGGATATTAGTTTGTGTCTTGCTGCAAGAATACACAAATATATGCAAGGGATGAAATCAGGCTGGCCATCAAAAGCCGGCCAGATTGTGGAAACTTTTTCTAGTCCGGACGGCAGACAAATAACAGATTAATTTGAGGCACTGTACTAAACCTAAGGGGTAGCAGGTGGTCTTTGGGACGAGCCGGACGAGTCGTCAGTCCGAACAGCTTCAGATCAAACCTTGGCAACCTCTTGGAGACAAGCTGCGAGAAATTTATTTCTTCTAAATTTCTTATTCCTGACCATGGATGGTACCAGACTGGAAAGAAAGCTTAGTTTAGTACGCATAGGCTCAGGATACCCTTTAGATCAATAAAATAAGAAAAAAAAAGACATTGTACCATAATCTAGCTACAAATTTTGGATCAAATCCTCCAACCTCTCCACCTACCAATCTTGAAACAGTAAAGGAAGATCGGTAAGCCCACCTAACTCTGTTAATTAGTTCATCTTTACCATAATAATGTTTTGAAAAAAAGAAAAGAAAAGAAAGATAGTTCATTGATTAAACCATTATAATTATCTAACTCAAAGCACTGTTAAATTTCAAACCTTTTCTGCATCAAATGTTCAATCCATGGCAGAACTCATTAGCCCATAATTTCATTTTTGGGAAGCATTTTAGGGCACACAAAGTACCGATGGAAAGATCTCGCCGAGCTCGATCTACTAGTTGGTATGAACAAATGCTTGAATCATATGACTGTGCCACTAATCCTTGCTTCTTATTATGATTGCCAAAACAACCCAGAAAAGGCAAAAACCCATTGTTCAAGTTTTACCCAATTTTTTAACTTTTTTTTTTAGTATACAACTTATAGTATTTTGATGTGATTTTCCAATCTAGATAGCTAAAGTTCAATAAACAGAGATGGGGCAGAGAAGAAGAGAAACACAAAATTAAGAACAACCAAGCTAAGACAAAAATCATCCATAGATATAAGTATTCTTTTTGTTCAATTCATATAATCCATATATATAGCCTATATATACAAAACAAGGCTATTAGCTAGCTGCTTCTCTAGTCTAGTTCTAGCATTAATATTACAAGAGTCTATATAAATTATTACCATGAATTGCAGATAACAAGAAGATCATTTCTTCATCACTACCATCATACTCATATTCGAATTGCAGCCGACGAAATCTAGACACAATTTCCTCAGGCAAAACTTCCCTCCTACAAAGTGGGCATGTTGCATAATCTTGCTGGAGCCATCTGTCAAGACAATCCTTATGAAATGTGTGCTGACATTGCAACTTTCTGATCTCTTCTCCTTCTTCGAATCGCGACAAACAAACAGCACATTCAACAGGATCAGGCCTCAATCTTCCATTATAGAGAATTGTTGGATTTTTCTCTTCAATGAGTTCTAGATATTGGGTGGTGCTGATTTTGGTCTTGTCTGAGTTGTTGCATACAGTTCCAGTGAGAGACCGAATAAAAATTGCGAATTCGATGAGGAGGAGAGTGAAGAAGACAATGGTCATGGTGTAGATGTGAGAGAAGAATTCAGAGAGAGCTGCCATGGTTTGGTGGTGGTGTTGTTGCTGCTGCCACAGGGGAAGTGCAGAGAAAATTAGGTAAGGATAAAATAAAAAGGAGTTAATGGAACAGTGAATGTGGCTAGTTGGAGTAGCATTCTTGTAGCTAGGGTATATTTTTATTTATTTTAAGGACTCTGATGAGATGACTTTGGACAAATATAGAAAATTTGCATGCCCAAGTAGTTTTTTTTTTTTTTTGGAAATACTT
>JAESVK010066286.1:0-17087 GCA_017140935.1 Hamamelis virginiana
TGTGTTCTCTCGAATAAGTGGTGGTGGTTCGATGTCAGAAATGTCGATTTGTTCCATTGACTTTGATATGTCATCAACTGAAAATGGAATGCTGCACCATGAATGATTGTGGGAGGTCAGTGACAGTCATGAGATCTTGTTTAAAAATGTAACAGCTAGATCAGTTTAGGTTGTATATATGGATGTAGTGACAATTATGAAAAGCCCACTAAACTACACATGAAGTGGTTAGTGTTTTTAATTGAATCTCCACTTGATCAGGTCCTTTTTCTCCTAAAAAATTATATTATTTTTCCCTTATTCAACATCCAAAACAGATGTAATGATGATCCAAAGTAACATAGACTGCCAAAATCATCAAAAGTAAAATCTTGACCTTTAGGTTCTCACAGTTTTTATCTTTTAAGCTTAATGCATTTTGAATTGTAAATGTATTGTAAAATTACTAGATGATGTTTGAAGCAAAAAACAGAGCTTGATGAGCAGAAATTTGGCTTAGGGAATCATTTTTGCAAGTTGTTTGGTATGATTTTCTCAGTTACCCAAAGTGTCCTACACCCTTCTTTTCCAGGTAACTTTCCAATCAGGTTTCCATGAAATGAAAAAACTGAAGATGACAAGTGAGAATGCATCATTGGATGCTTGAATGTTGTTGCTAACCTTGAATCATCATCCAACAAGAAAGAATTGCTGACTGCATTGTTCGAGTCTTTGGTCATCAACACCCTCATGCTGGACATAACCTAGATGGAGACAATGACAGGGCAAAGCTTACCATGGTCAGTTTTCCTTAAATATATGTATTACTATGAAAACTTATGCTCTCCTATGAATGTGATGAAGATGACTTGAACCTAGTTTGAGTAATGGCATCCATAAAAACTTACATCTGAGGAAACACTACGCGTGCCACACTTGTCATCCCAGTACATCGTACTAATCCGATACAGTTGCTGTATACTGAGCACCTGCAAAAGTAAATATCAAGCTGGTTGAGACATGGGAAAATGTAAACAAAGAAATAACTGTATAATTATTAACTCTTGTTTTCTTTCGTAATCTATCGCTCACCGGGCACAGGTCATGGCTTATTTCATCCAGAGTTTTCTTTGGCTTTTGATGTATAACCTGAATCAGTAAACAGATTATTTCAAGACAAATTCACCATGTTTATCACATTTTTTCCATCAAAACAAGTGATGGTGGAAGGGAAAAGAAGATGAATCGTGAATGGAAAGGTTTACCAAAAACCCAATAGCCTGTCTGATATGCTTGAGCTCATCCCAGGATGAACCTGCATACTGCAATATATATATATATATAGTCAGAAAATAGAAGTTATACAATCACAAAATGAAGTGGAATTGAACTATGAGGTACCTCATCAGTTGCCTTGTAACACCAATGTTCCAGTTCAGCCAATCCTGCTTTCACGTATTCCCCATTACTAAACGAACAGCACTCTCGCCTTAATAGAAGGCTGCAAACAGAAACAGTGTATGCAAGGCCATAAGGCAAAACTTCTATTAGTATAAAAACTACTCAAAATCATCTTTAGATAGGTGTGAGACCCTATACCTGTTGAATAACTGAACGTTAACGAAAGAAAATATTTGAGTGAACACTTTACGAACTAAAAATGGGGGTACCTGGGAAAGAAAAAAACAAGAAAAATGAGGAAGTGGACAAAATGAACTTAATTGAAAATATATATTTTCAAAACTGATTACTATAGATCAAACAAAAAGAATCCTCCAACAAGACTTGTTTATAGTGTCAAAATCCACTGTACTTTACACCAATCAGAGCATGCCTGCAACTTGCACAACCTTGAGCCATGCTATTGACTTAGGCCTGCAGAGTCCACCTACCTCCCACCTCGATCTGACTCTGCCCGACAGGGTCTATTTGGAGAAAATTGGAGCCAAGGGGATATATAAAGCATAGCCCCAAGGAATCTCCTCTGGATTAGAATTCATGTCCTTAAGGTTTCACAGTACCCACTGCCCTTCTCCTCCCTCACTTTACTCTCAGATTGTGAGGGAGAAAATTGCAACATAAAAAAGGAACAGAGCCAATGGAGGTTCTACTAACATGATTTGCTTTCAAAGTGTTCAAGAAGTTTCCGAGGCTTGTCACAATCCCTTGCCAATGAGCAATCAAAGCTTGCTGGGCTGCATTGCTTGCGACTGAACGTGATGATCCCTTAACTAAACTTGCTCTGGATGTTCTTGGTGCCTATTTTTTCAGATCCAAACAAGAGAATTGTATACATAAGAAAATCAAAAGGAAAGGGAAGTAATGAAAATGACAAACACAGAAAAGCATTTGTTTCCTTTTTAAAATAATTTGTTACTACTAATTGCATAAATGAACAGATTCAAATACCTGAATGCACAGTCCAAGCAATGGAGATATCTCTTTCTTCAAATTATCTCGAATCATTCCATAAATCTTTTCCACATATGCTGTAAGCTGCTGTTTGAAAAGCAAAGCTGGGTACTTGGCTTCAACTTGGCGTAAGGTTTCCACTCCCCCAGTCAGGTCACCATTTACGAAGGAAAGATTAACTCCTTGTGGACTTCCACGAAAACTCTAAATGAAATGAAAGCAAACACATGAAGTAACTGAAGAAATAATACTTTCTCATTACATATTTAGTTGTAATTTCAGAAATTCTGCTTACCTGTGTCATCCTCCCAAACAGAGTAGCCGATGATGATCGACGGCGTTGTGGAGCCATTCCAGCTGCACCACTTGCTTTCAATGTGCGCTGGAGTAGTAACAACAGAGTTGAGGCATTGGACAACCAATATGCCAAGATATCATTGTTGTCCTGGGTCTGCAATCCAAATGGTCATATAAGAGGCTTCTGATCATAGAGAGAGAGAGATAGAGAGAGAGAGAGAAGAAAGAACAGTTCAAACCTCAATAGCATGGCCTATGGTCTGAATGATCCGATCAAAAACACTAGTCCTCTCAACTTCAAATGATCTCCACTGCAAAAGGCATTTGTATATGATACAGGCAGCAATTGGTCTGTTCCCTGCAAAGCCTAGGTGTTGTGCAATACATCGAATGAGCAACTCCTGATTCTCCTGCTGTTTCTCATTGAGCGATTTTTGTGGTTTTTCCTCTACTTCAGAAAGGTCTTTATGGTTCATTGAAGGACTATGCAGATCCTAATGCAGTTTTACAGGTGAACAACAAAAGACAAGTCAGTTGAGAACACTTTAATAACACATACTATAACTTTAAGAGAGACAATACTTACCATAGATGTCTTTGCATCCCCTGGAATATGACCACTTTCAGCACCCCTCTGCCATTTATCAGACAAACAGGAAAACTTCCTAAACATCTGTGAAATAAAAAATTTAAATTCTCAATCTGATGTATACTATTTATTTGTCAGAGTACCTGCATGATTGATTTAGAACGTCCTGAAAGGAACTTATTGGGTGCCATGGACACAGCCTGTTGACGGAGAACTTTATTCTCTGATTCTAAATTGGTAAGCTTCTCTTCTAGCCTGATCAAGAAAGATTTAGTGTTCTGTTAATCAAACCAGACAAAACACAAAAATAGAGCCGAATATTTTCAGATATGAATAGGCAAGTAATGGCTGCGTACTATGTGGCCTATAAATTATGTTGTGTTAGGAATACCAATAATTAAAATCATGAAGCATGTATATAGGTGCTAAATTTGGACACAAGTACATGCAGTTCAATATAATCCAACACCAACAGTATTTTATTTTGAAATAAGAATGATCCACACTTAAAATCATTGAAAGCATGAGATATCTTTGAATGCCTGTTAATTCCATATATTGTGCCCATTTTATTCACTTGGAAAAAAAAGGTAATGCATGTAAGATTTAAGAAATTTGTATATAGTTTGTCAGTTTCATGCTTTTAAGGATAGTAATTAACTTAGGTACAACCCAAATGTGAGCGTTTAGTATGTATATATTCGAGCTTGAAGTATGTATATATATGTACATATGTATACACACACACACTAAACACTTCTTCCCTTTTATAACTATTTTAACCAGTTCTATGAGGAAACTCACAAAGGAACTTTAAACAACCATACTCAGAGTGTTGGCTGTACTGCGTAACCATTTAAGTACAATGTTGAAAATCAAACGGGGCAGTTTAGTGTGCCTTAGATGCATGTGCTAATTATCTAAATTTCCGATAACTAATGTACCAAAAAATGTTGAACATAAGTTTTTGGCATTTGAGATATGTGCGATGATTAACTAGCTGACTGTACCATCATAGATCAGGCATTGTTCCTAAAAATATAACAAATCTATTTTCAGGAAGGTCTCATCAATATAAAGACAATGCAGCACCTTATCTAACCTACTTTAGAATTGAACCTATTCATGTAAGCACAATTCAGCGAAAACCATACCTAACATATCTGAAATTAAATTTTGGTTAATAAAAACAATGAAGTGAGAATAGATCATTTTAATTGTTGTACTACCTGCTTACAGATTCCTGGAATTGATGAACCTTTTTTTCTGATTCTTCTAACTTTTTACTTCTCTCTTCGTTAGATGCTCGGGCTTCAGTATATTTCTTCTCGGAATCATCAGCTCTTTGTTTTTCTGACTCTAGCAATGCCTGTTGGGGCATCAAGCCAAGGTCAAAATTAAACAATTTAGAAATGCATGATCTAATGCAAGATATATTATGCAAATGCACATAACAAGCTGTTAGCTGTATAACCTATTGATTCTATGCAAAGTCACACACTTAACGTGAATCCAATTACAGTTAAAGTTCAAGTTTACAAGGCAAAACCAATGTATTGATTAATAGTTCCAATCACATCAGGGCCCCTCGGCGCCACATCTAGCTATTCAGGTTAATTGGTTGTCATTTCAGTGATAATGCTGGGTTACTTTTGTACTCTGAACTATCTACCTTACTGATGGAAATGACTGAAAAGAAATCCTAAGTCCAATGATATTAAGTCGATATAAGTCTCTGCAAAAGAAATCATCTTATTATCACCCTTTAAAATTTAGATTTATATTACTATCCACTCATGTCAATGCTCTGGCTCATTTTCTTCACAGAAGTTTCCAACTCTTTATTAACTTGAAACCTCCAACCATGCCATGTTGGTTTCTCAATAATCTGCCACAAATCTTTTAATTCATAAAAATTGCACTCATTTTCTTAAAGCATCTGGCCATCTAGAGTCATTATGCACAAGAGATGTTTGATTAATGCTATTTTTTTGGATGTAGCTATGGTCTGGTCGGTGGTCAGTGACGGTATGTCTAAATGCAGAAACTCAAATAAAATTTACTAATAAGAAATCTTATCTTTTTCTTGATAATAAAAAAGAAATAAATTGAAAAATGATAAAAATGGGTCTCAACCCATGCCCATGAGGCCATGAGAGTTATACTAGATCAGAACCAGAAGAAAAGGAGTATATCACCCTATTTACAAGAAGCTCAACTCATTAGCTATCTCATATGACAATCTTATTTTCACAAATTTTCCTTGTGGCTCTTATTTAGATAAGAGAGAAAAAAACAAGAACTTGAACCGTATGAAGCATTATTGACTTCTGTTACAAATATCTAGCAGAAGAAGAGACAGGACATTCTAAATACATGAGATTCAACATGGTTTTATGAGTGAAAGTTATTTAGTCAAACCTTTATTTTTTTTTTATCATTATCAATAACATTTTTAAATTTTACGTTTTGATGTGAAAAAATTAGTATATTTGGTGAGGAGTCGACCACTTGATTCCATGCTATGTAATATTAATTGAGTTAAACAACATTACCTTCAAATTGTCCACCTCTGCTGTTAGAGAATCAATTTTTTGGGTATCTTCAACCATAACTGGGGTTTCTTTAATAACAGGAGGTGCTTCTTCAATAGCCTTCTTTGCAGCCTCTCGTTCCTTGACAAGTAATACATTTGTTTCATCAACTTTGCTTTGCATAGCTTGCAACGAATTCTGCAATTTTGCTATCTCCTGTGCTTTTGCTTCTTCTAAGTCAGTCTGCATACAAGATTTCAAACTTGGTATGAGAACATATACATGAAACAGTATAAGTTAGGATCTCTAAATTCTTCAGATTGTTGTAGACTCAAGTGTGTAGGTAATTCAAGGATACTGAAGTCAAATAGTTTTCTATTAGACACACAATGGTGCATTACCATAGCATGCTTTTTGAAATGTATCGCAATTTTGTGTCATGAACTTCTTATAGAAGAAGCATACATGAGATTGCTTGCATATCAAATCATGTTTATCTGCAGAACATATATATTACCCTTAAACGTTTTTCTAACTGTAAACGCCAAGTGAGTTCTTCCACATGTTTCTCAAGCTTATCCTTCGCTTCTTTAAGTGCGCCCGTTTCTCTCGCAGCCTGCACATAATTAAAGGATGCCAGTTTTCAAACATGGAAAAAGGAGACATAATTATGGAACAGGTTTGAAAATTAAGTAGAGGAAAGATAAGTTATAAATAATATATGTACTGGACCAAATTTGGATGCAAATAAAATCCTTTATGTCAAAAATTGGGTGAAATTCAAGTAGTTGTGCAGAAGGTATTGAATAGAAAAGGCTCAACTTTGATGCCAAAAGATTATCAATACTGACCATTTTGAGCTTCCTAAGCTCTTTCCAGGCAATTTTTCCCCTCCATCTGCATTGTGAAACTATTGCTCCTCTCTTCAGCTTCTTATAGAACGAGAAAGCTCTATGACAACGCCACTGGGTCTGCATATAATTATTTTTTTCCAAGAAGAGAGTAGATTTTGAGAACTTAGTAAACTAGAAATTATTATCTTCCAAGCTATATGATATTATGGAGAAAATAACCTGAATAATGATTGCTGCTTTAGTTCGCCTTTTAAATCTGAATTCTTTACGAGCAGCCATTGCCCTTAAACCTGTTTGCAATACAAGCACTGAGACCCGGAGTTTTTTATAGGCTTTTCTGGATTCGTATCTACGTATGTTCTTTTGAATTTTCACAGCAGCTGCCTCCCTTCTTATGTGCTCATAAAGTTTGCAAGCCAGTCTTCCTACAAATCACACCTAAAAAATGTGAGAATTAAATTGAAAATGGAAATTGTCTAACCACTCAACTGATGTCATCGAGAGCAATGTCACCAAAAAATGGAAAGAAAATATACCCACAACCATAACCATATCATTCCATCAAGAGGATTGGTTTAGAAATTCAAGGAATGAAAACAAGTGCACTACATCTAGTTATGAACTCGATTTCATGCTTGGAGATTTTCTGATGGCTCACCTCTCCATAGAGATTGCACATGAATGGAAGCCTTTCGCAATGCAATAAATTGTTTACGATTATTATGAGCTCGTATGCGCCTCTGGATAGATCTTGCCGCATTACTAAGAACCTCAGCTCTCCGTGCATCTAATTCTGCCATCTGACCAGCTCTTAGGAAAACCTTTGTTTTGCCTATCTGAAAAAACATTTTGTGGCCAATTAAATAAATTACTCTAGCTACTAAATGTGACGGGATGCATGGCATGCATAATTTCTACACCCCAATTTAAGTGCATTGGAGGTCCTCGTTCGTGATAGTTGAAAGGTACACACAAAAATAGATTAGACATTATCCTAGAGGGTTGCTGAGATATGCGCAAGTATTTTCAATGCCTGATTGAATCTTAGTATTACAAGTTGGGAGCGAATGCAATATTAGAGAATGCTATGGTCATCATCTTAAGGATTATCAGCAGTAACCACAAGCAGAACAAAAAGTCCTGATATTACCTGAAACCCTTTAAGCCCCTTCTTTTCCAAAATCTTTCTACATGCAACCTTTTCATCATAGCTGCCCATAAGTGCAATTGGATAAGAAAGGACGTCTATTTAAGAAAAATCAGTAAATTTCAAAAATAAATTTAAACAAATACAACATTATTCCACTTAAACTACAATTTAAGCTAAAAAGAGGGGACTTACTTCCCTTCCAAGGCCTCTGGGCCAAGAATTCCAAATCGGTTAATAAATTCAAAGAAAGGACGGCGAGTAGGGAATCCAGCACAACTGATTCTGATTGCCTCTAAAACACCCTACAGGGACAATAATCAGGCATAATTGAACACAAAAACTAAGAAAAATTGGATACATTTTTGTGAGAACCAGATCATGATTGCTGAAATCAAATTGTACTCACACCACAACGCAATTGTTGCATGATGTTGACATTCTCAAATATTGCAGGTTTTAGAAGGTTGTTTGGCTTTACACATCTAATGTAGTGAGGTTCTGTCGAATTTAATGTTTCCATCAATTGTTGCAATTGTAGCTGCATCATTTAGATCATACAAACATTAGCTGTCACTTCTTGCATTGAAAAGAGGCATGCAATTTGATGGGCAGTGACATGAAATGGTAGTATATGGATAACATTGACAGACATTTATTTAAGGAAAAAATCACCGCCAATGTCAGCCAAATAACATAAGAAATAATACCTTAAAACGAGAACCAATTGAAGAAAACTTAGAAGATTTAGTTGTCTCTTCAGGGAGTGGAGGGAAAAGGCCTGCTACAAAAGAACATTTGGAAGTACCCAACAAGTCTTGATACTCAGGAACGACATAGTCTTTGTTTTTGTCCAAAAATTGGTCAGATTGATATAGGACCTGAAAAGAGGGATCATATCTATATGCAACAGCAATCCACATAATGCAGCAATTGATACTTTGGTAATAGACATACCTCTCCAGCATAATGAGCAATGGTGAAATCCGTGCGTGACAGTTTTGGCTTGATGAAGCGCTTGTGGTTTTTAAATGTCTGATAAAGCTTGTTAGCAAATGTTTCATGTGTGGACTTCGGAAACATGCTGAAAATGAGAAGGCTCAGTGAATAAGAGGGGACAAAAATCCATATAAGTGTTATGTAGAAGCTTAAATCTAGAATTTCTACATAATTTAATCAGACTAAAGCATTTCTAAAAGTTTGCCGCCAAAGAATTCAAGTTTCTAACCAAAATAAACTTTTATTGACAAAATAACAAAATATTCAGAGCAAAAGCAAAGGAACATTGTTATACCAAGCTTCATCTAGGAGAGCAACTATTCCACCAGGTTTCTGCAGAAAGAGACATCATAAGTATATAATTTGTGTGGGAAAACAAAATTGAGTTCTAGATAAATGGAAGAATAAACAATGAACCATGCTCTAAAGTGAAATCAGAGCTCTGAGATTTAACATGCTCTGTGTAGTTGAGGGAAATTACCCTTAGAGGGAAAAAATTTGTACTTTAAATTTTAAAAAACCTAAGTGGTTTGGTTTCAGAGGGAGCCACTCATAGAACCATAATCTGGGATCATTTACAGAGACCAACTATTTTTTTTTTTTTTTCCTTTTGATTGGTGAGACCCTGTGATAGTAGAAATTTTTGTACTAACCATATTGAAGTCCACTTCTTTACAATGTGGATAAGTGTCATATAACTATTTGTCTTGTTTTACATAAAAGCAATAAGATTAATAGTGAAAGTAGAATCTTTTTCCTGTGAAAAAATAACAGAAGAGAATGGGAGGTTGTTAAAAGAACACTACCAAATACACACACAAACACATTTTATAAGTCCAAACGAAAAACCACTCATGATAATTTAAGCCATATGATGTTGAGTATACAAGGAACTCTTATCAGCACCACACCAGCCAAGATGCTCAAACCAGTGAAAGGATCACCAATCCTCTTATGCAGTTTGGTCCATACAGATACTAGGTTTATACCTGTCCAAAGCTGCCAGCATGTACAGTTTTTGGACCAGGTGGGTCAATTGGATGATGCTCTTCCTGTTAAAGTGTTCTTAATGAGGCATAGGAATATTGAGCCTACAATTTCACCTTAAAGATTATGCTTTACAAGATACAGTTTTCATACTTAACAGTGGGTTTACCACCAAAAAAGGGAGCAACTTTTGAATCACATATATAGAGATGCACTAAAACAAAAATCGTCCAAGTAGAAGTACAGCATTTATAATAACCAATCAATAGCTATATACACAGGAAAAACCTTTTCAATAAGATCCAAGACATCTTGATTATCAACAAATTCAATGTAGCTCCAATCAATCTCCTCTTTTGTGTATTCTTCTTGTTCCATCTTGAAGACATGCTGAAAGTTGTTAACAGAACCTCATCAGTTAAAAGATAACTATTTGAGATAAAGTTTAAGTAGTTATAAGATCCGAGAGCATACCTGGTTGAAATGTTGCTGCAGCTTCTCATTTGTGAAATTAATACAGAACTGCTCAAAACTGCAAAGCATGACACACTAAAATTAAGTTGCAAGAACTTCCAAGCCTATTGGAGGCCGTATGCAATTTTTTCAATATTACATTTTCTTTTTTTTTTTTGGGAGGGTGTTAATCGGTTATTACCTGTTTGCCTTAAAGCTTTCGAAACCATAAATATCAAGGACCCCAATAAGAGATTTTGAGTTTGGATCTTGTCCAATTGAGACATTAATTTTATCTACCAACCTGTACATAACAAGACATGCACATTAGCATCATGCCATGATCTCAGTTCTCAATCTAGTTTGTGTTCTCATAGAAAGGAAACCATTTCAATAAAATAAATGATAAAACACAATAATGTTAATCCAAAAGCTAGCATCTTACCAGTCAAACAATCGAGAATATACTGTCTTAGCTAAACCATCTCTGCTAACCATTGCACTCTGAGGATCAAGACTTCGCTTTATAACTTCTTCAGGGGTGATCATTACACGTTTACATAGAGCATCTTCCAAGGCCACAGGATCACACCTGAAATGAAGCTAAAATCAATAATTACCACCACCTGAAAAAAATTCTATAAACTTAAATAGTGATACCAGGACACCACTCATACATGAGAAGCTCTGTTGTCATTTTAAGATGGAATTTGGACTTCTCATCTTTTGGAACCGATGAATCAGTTTCCTTCCCCTTAGTAAATTCTATATTGCCAAGATGAAGAATTGCAGCAATAACTCTGAAAATTGCTTCCTGAGAGAGAGAGAGAGAGAGAGTGAGAGAGCATGGCCCTTCCCAGTTCTATGTTATAAAGCAGTTGCAAGTATGCATTGAACACACTTTTACAAAGCCTTTACCTGTTCCTTTTCACTTATTCCAACAATATCCATAGCTCTCCTAGTGGCAAGATAGTCATGGGCATCATTTACACCAACCAGTTCATAGCAATTTGACTGGTTAAGATAGTGAAATGATTTGGGGTTTCCCAACTTGTATTTCTCAATTTCCTGGTAACAAACAAGGTTAGTCAGAAGTTTTCTTAAAACGAAAATATAATTGAAATATGCACCAAAAACTAGATAATCTCAGCCACAGCTGTCATTCCCTCAGGAAGATACCTCCTGTGGTGCTGCACAAAGAAGGTAAAAGCAGTGGTAGTTGCGCTCTGGATCAGAAATTTGACAAACACGAGATCTCTCTAGAAGGTAAGTTCGGATGGCTGCTCCTGATATTCTTCCATGCTTATCAAACTGGATCTCGACAAATTTACCAAAACGACTGCACCAGCATTAATTTTAGGAGAACATCAATGTCAAACCACCAACAGATTTTTGACATTCTAGTGTTTTAATGAATAGCTATACATAAATTATTAGAATGAGGTACTTCATGTCAGAAAAATAATTTGTTTCTTAATTGGAAAGTTTTCATACAAAAGTAAGCAGCACATTGACAAAATATTATCTTCTGTGTTACATGGACTCCAACATGTCAATGAGTCGAGACTTTGGAAGTTGGAGTTGAATTGTAAATCGGATGTAGACATTAGAACACTATGATATTGATCAAGTGAAAGAGTGTCTCACCTTGAATTGTTATTTCTAACAGTTTTTGCATTGCCAAAGGCTTCCAGAACTGGATTTGACTGCACTCAGATCAGTCAATACAAAAGTTTTATGAGAGTTCCTATTAGAAATCAATTGAACATAACATAGAGAAGATAACAAAAAGTAATTGTGACTTCATCTACATATAGAATGGGCTAGGTCATCAATCATACTTCAAGAACTTGTTGTTCAACTGTTCGTCCTTCAGTAGCAACCCGTCCTCCTAAAAAGGCAAGGTACCTCATAAGCATTTTCGTAGTCTCAGTTTTACCTGCTCCACTTTCACCACTGACCAGAATCGAATTGCTTTTTCCCTCATTGATCATTGCCCTGTTTTTAGTAAAAGCATAACGATTGATCACGTGATTCTTTTATGAAGAAATCAATATTTAGCTCATCAAATGGGAATAGGGATTACCTATAAGCTACATCAGCAACCGCAAAAACATGAGGGCTTAGTTCTCCAAATGGTGCTCCCTTGTATTGTTGCATCATATGAGATTCATAGAGATGAGGCAGTCTTTGGAATGGATTAATGGCAATAAGAATGTTTCCAGTATAAGTCTGCCGTGAATTCAAACATTAAGGACCATAATTGCAGTAACTAAGAGTTCTCTCTTAGAGTAATGAGCACTGAACGATCATTTTGAGATGAAAGGAAATGAAAGCTTACATAGATTTCATTGAGTTCATATCTAATTTTCAAATTCTCCAAAACTCCGGGCTCATGCAAATAAGATAGCTTTGTCATGTCATCAACTCCACCAGCAGGAGCTTCCATATCCTTGGGATATATTTTTGATAAATTTGCAACGATCTGAACAGTATAAAACAGAAAAGGATCTTAGGATGATGCATGAATCTAAGATTAAAATAAATGGGAACACAGTTTTTGGTTGAAAGGTTCCACTTTCAAGTCGCATGCTGTTTTCACCTATGAACCTGATTTCTAAACTGAATGGTTTGCTCAGTTCCAAAAGTAAGAAATAAGGGCCATGATAACAATAGGCAAGTAGTTTATGCGGATCGATGCATAATCTAAAAAGTCAGTGATTGACAACAAGAAACTCAGGTGAGGGGAAATTTAGAACAGTTGCCGAAAATGATAAAAACGAAGTAGAAGATACATTCTTTGAGTAGATTAACCATTAAGTGTTAGCAATTGACTGAAATACACAATACGGAAAGAAGCATGTGCTTGTTCTCCATGTTAGGACATGATAGAACTAGTTACTTTATATAAGCATGGAGCCAGGGACTAATCATCAAGGGTACAAGTTATTATTGAACTATAGGACCATTAGCGACTTAATTTCCAACTAGAAAGTATTTCAAAGAACCTACCTTCTTCCCATTACTGGCATCGATCTCAACATTCGCTCCATTAATCTTTGCTACCTGTCCATCTATCCAAGCTAAAGCTGGGTCTTCAGCCCAGACATGAGAACCTACAATAATAACCACTGGAGTGCCCTGCAGCAATTAAGATTTAATGCAGATGTCAAAGCATGAAATTGTTGCATGAATATATGTATATATATATAATCTATTTCTAGCCATGAAACAGATATAGATTTGGTTGTAATAGAGTGATTTGGAATCATAGGCAATCCCACCATTTCAATATTATTTTGCTTTTGTCCCATAGCATGCCTCTTTTATAAAATTGTACTTGATTTTGCAAGCTTGCCAATATGGGAGTTTTCGAAGTTATGGTCTTTGCTATATTAACATCCAAAGTTAGATCAGTAAGAGGTTGGAGTGTTAATAAAACAATATGAAAGGTAGCCAAATGGAGAGTTTTCATCCCCATATAATTAAACTGTTAAGAATAAGTAGTGGAAGTTTGTATACAATCCATTTTAAATGATAAATCATAGAAGCCACATCTTAATAACATTATCAAAGTATGATAAAATGAAAGGTAGCACAACAATAACTTCATTAGTGCTTGATTCATAACCTTCTCCCAAAATTAAGTAATACCCAGATTTCTTTACCACATTTCTATATGAATTTATCGCTATCTTACGCTTCTGGCCATGTTCCCCAAATTTCTTATTTGGCACTACATTCACCAAACAGACAATCATTATAAATTAAAGAGGAAACAGGAGACATCACAATGTTGTTGAATGTATATTTCCCCTTTTCTCCTGTTCACTTATCATTATGAATTTCATAATTATTGAAATCTTATCCCAAATTCAGTTTCAATTTGCAGAAAATTCTTATGAATAAATGCTTCTTAAACTTCTACGACCTACCACTTTGCTGCCTGGAAATTGGTCCAGCAATGTACAACAGAAGGTGATTAAATTTGAATTATGCTGATCACTAATTTTAAATATAAAAAAAAGGGAAACAAAAATTCATAAAAACAAATGTATCTTATTGGGAAAAAGAAGAAGAAGAAGAAGAAGAAGCAAACATTTGTAGGAAGCTCACGTACCATTTTAAGCTTTTATGCAAAAGCTCTGATATGCACAGTTTCTTTCTTCTGAAATTTCAGCTGACTGATTCAGAGATCTGCACATTTTTTAACTTTCCCCAGAACCAAACAAACAAAAGCTTTATACCCCACATTCAAATTCAATTCTATAGCTGGAAATGATGTTTCAGCCCATCATTGTGATGAAATTAAGACCAAATTCTAATCAAATAAGCAGTTCCTTCAAAAGAAAATCATTTTTCTGTCGGAAAATTGGCAGGAAAATTGTGGGAGGGACTGGAAAGGGACAGAAAATTTTGTGTGAGGAGAGAGAGAGAGATTTTAGCGAATGTGGATCGATATTCTTACTTGTTCTTCTGTAATTTTTCTTTTTTTCTTTTTGCCTTTCTTCTTCGTGTCGTTTGGTTTGTGGAGGTGACATTCTTCGAAAGGGCCTGTGAATTCGGTTCCTTTGGTTTCGGACTCTCACTCTCTCTCCTCTCTCTCTCTCTCTAAGTTTGCGTCTGTGGAACTCCGCCAATTTGTCGGAGATTCGTGGATGCTAACCAAGTCTTCTCTCTCTGTGTTTCTCTTTCTCTCTCTCTCTAAAACGAAATGGTTGTTGTAGACGTTTTTGTGATGTCTCAGCACAGTGTAGCTGATGTTAATTTAATACGCTGGGACTCACAACAGAGGCCGTTGGATTGCTAAAGATGGTGATGGGGTGGTCTAGAATCTAATAGATTGAAAACTTTTGTGCTTGTGTTCTGTGAACTCTTGATAATGTTAGGAGAGGAAAATTACGCTTAGCGTCCTTTGAGTTTAATCTATTTATACTTTTGGCCCCATATTGTTTGAAAACTATGCTTAACCCACCTCAGTTTCACGGCTATACATAGCATTAACAATAAGTTGAAATTACTAATACATCCATGTTGACATGTCAAAAAGATATACATGATTTGAGTTATTTTGGTCAATATAGGCCACACAATTTGTCATATATGAGATTTTTATTTAGTTCATAATGAAAAAAAATACATTTTGCCCCCAAACTATTATTGTTTTACAAATTGGCTCCTTATGGTTTTAATTGCAACACACTGCTCCCTTATTGTTTCAAAATATGACAAATAACATTCTTGTGTCTGTTGATAGCAGTGGAACAGACAAATAATGGTTGACAAACCTATTTCTGATTGTACAAATCAGATTTTCCATCACTACATTTATCCATCCCCTTATAATTTTACTCATAATTCTCCATTGTTAAGCTCTTATAAAGATAAATTTCACTCTTATATCTCCATCACTAAGATCTTATTGATGGCCGGCCTGTTAATTAGGTATAGGTTTGTCAACCATTATTTTTTTGTTTCACTGCCAATCAACAGACATAAGAGTATTATTCGTCATATTTTGAAACTATAGGAGAGTAATGTATTGCAATTAAAACCATAAAGGACAATGTATAACACTGTGATAGTTCGGGGACAAAATGTATTTTCCCCTATTCTTAATGGAAAATGTAGTATGTGCGTGATTTTATGTTGGATTTTCTAATTGAGTTGCTAAAGTTGTAAACAAACCAAGCTACTTGATTCAATATCAACTTGATGCCAATTTTAGGCCCCATCTCACATGGTCCAATAAATCGACCAAAAAGGCCCAATTATACAAAGCAAAGTTTTTTGGGGCCTCAGAGATTTATGTCAATAAGATTAAATTTTCCTACCCACAAAAGTTAACAAAAAAACCCTTCAAGATAACTTTCATTTGCAACCCAACAACGGTGATCAAAGCTTGCAGAGCTTCCGAGTTCCGAGCACTTGTTCAAGAACTCACGGGCCAGAGCTCGGACATTCGCAGCTAGTCCTGACAATATCGATGCCAGCAGGGGCGGATACAGTAGGGGGGGCAGTGGGGGCAAGTGCCCCCACTTAAGTTTCAAAAATAATTTGAATTAGTTTAAAATTTTGAGAAATTTTAAGAATTTTTAAATTAGCCCCCATTATATTATTTGCAAAACAATATTAAAGTTATTTACTTACTTTAATATTTTAAAAAGTTCGAGAATTTATGCTTAATATTGCAAAATAAAATAATGCCTATTTATTAATGTTAGGTATGTTTGGGATAAGAGTAGGTTTTTATTAAGTTAAAATATATATATATATTGCCCCCATACTAACAAAATCCTGGCTCGATCCGCCCCTGGATGCCAGCAAGACGATCACCGAAGAAAGTAGCCGAGGTCTTGATCATGAAGCTCCCGGTGCAAAAATAGTGAATGAAAATGTGGATGGTGAGTTTTGGAATAGTACTGTATCTTCACTTGAGTTCCATGAAGGTTTCTTCTGGAGACAAGTCTTGGAGAGTTTATCTGGATTTCAGTCTTCCCATGTTTTTGAGTCATTAGAGGAGAGGAAATATATATATACACACACACAAAAAAAATGCTGAGGTTGGATCCACCTTTCATTTGCACATTATATCTTAAAAAACCGATGTAATGTTGGCCAAAAATCACAATAATTCAACAATACGTCTGCTAAAAAAAATAGATGGTGAAAGTAATGGTGACATTTTGAAAAACAAAAAAGTTACATTTTAAATTTTTTCACACTAACATTTTTTCTGAAACCGACCGTTGGATCACTGTAATTTTTGACAGGTGTGACATATATAAGAGAGGTTCAAATCCAATGATTGGTTTTTCAAAATATGTTATGCAAAT
>JAESVK010066301.1:0-15981 GCA_017140935.1 Hamamelis virginiana
GTTTGATTTGGTGGTGACAAAGGGGTATCTGATTATACAAAGAAAACCAGTGAACATTATCAAAGGACTAGCAATCAAAGAACCATTTGAGAATGATGAAGCATTGAGTACATAGAGCGATATATTATGATTTGGATTAGGAGATAGCAGCGTGAGTGCGCTTACTCTGTGACAGTTTCGGCGTAGACTGCGCATAAAAAGTAACATTTTAACAAAAAACTAACAGCACCTTCAATTACTTCCGTCTTCAGACCATACGTTGGATTTATGTTTCAACAAAGAATATGCATTCACAGCTCAAAACAATAAGTTTGAACGACTTCGCCGTTGAAGACAACGTTGTGTTAGGAGGAGACTCAGGAATGGTTCTAGGAACAAGTTGGGCTTCTTAGTTTTAGCCGGTGATGGCCAGCCTCTATCTCGGCCCAAGGCTCACGATTTCCCATACTGTCCATTCCTGTTACCCTATTTCCTAAGGCTCCGTTTGGTTGTCAGGAAAATACTCAAAAGGATAATTAGGAAATGAAAATACTATTCATATAGAATCAAAATAAGCTCGCCCACCAAAATGCCTTTGAAGGAATCTAATCCGCATGTTAGGTGAATATGTCATAAACACCTTTGCTTTAATATTGTCGGCTAAGAGGGCCTCAAATGCAGTGGAAACATTATCTCCATCCAATTCACCAATTTCTTGCGATGCCACGAGTAATGCATTGGCATCGATGGCGGTCACTCTCTCTTCAACTTTAGCTTTTTGAATTTCTAGTTCAATCTCTCTCAATAGCATCTACCATCTGTTTAATATTAGAAGCCACAGCTGTCATAGTCTCTAAATAAACTACAACATTTTTAGCACAGCACCTATGTTGCATTGAAGTTGGTTGAGTCGATGATGGGCCCCGATTACCTCCCTTGAATTGTGTATTACATTCATTAACATGCGGGTCAATACCATATGGATCTTCCATATCTTCAACTCCAATTGCATCTATTGGTAACTCAAAGACATCATCGATCCCTTTTCTAGCAGCTTGTCCAGCATTAACGTCTGCCCCCACAAAACAATTCACTAGTTGTCGCATCATTTTCACAAATTGTTGCTGATTCCTCCAGCATCTTGATTCAATTATGTGATAACCCAAACTTTTATTTCTATTTATTTGGGTATTTTAATGGTATTTATAAAAAAATATATATAAAACAATTTGGCAATGCCGCCCATGGCCCTTTAGTGTATAAAAACCACCAAGTTCCTTTTCCTTTTCCTTTTCATGCAAGGGAGAGGGAGGCCGAAAGAGAGAGAGAAAGATAGAGAGAGAGAGGGGGGGAGTTGACCAAAAATTATATCGAGGTATGATTGGTAGTCTTCTTTACTTAACCGCAAGTATACCGAATATAATGTTTAGTATATGCTTATGTGCTAGATTTCAAGCAAATCTTATGGGATCCCACTTGATTGCCGTCAAACACATATTTAAATATCTTGTTGGAACTTATGATTTGGGTTTGTTGTATTCTAAGCATGCATTTTTTCAACTTGCTAGTTATTCGGATGCTGATTTTACCGGTTGTAAAACCGATAGGAAGAGCACTAGTAGCACTTGTCATTTTATTGGCCACTCGCTTGTCTCTTGGTTTAAGAAAAAACAAACTTCAGTTGCTCTTTCCACCACCGAAGCGGAATACATTGCCGCTGAAAGTTGTTGTGTTCAAGTTCTTTACATGAAACAACAACTTGAAGACTATAGAATCAACTTCACTCACATACCTATTCAGTGTGACAACACTAGTGCAATTAATATTTCTAAAAATCCATGCTTACACTCACGCGCAAAACACATTGAAAAAAGGCACTATTTCATTTGTGACCATGTGCAAAGTGGAGATGTTGAACTATAATTTGTAAGCATGGACCACCAATTGGCGGACATCTTCACAAAACCTCTCCAAGAGGATCGTTTTTTAACAATTCGGCGTGAACTTGGTGTTAGAAGTATGCCCTAAAACCAATCCTAAATGGCATATTAATTTCATATTATAATATTTGGAAGGTATAACTTATCTTATGTGTTTAAACATATATGATAAGGTCCATGAATAAATGATAAGAGAAATATACATCTCAAGTTGTTGAGATAGAGAGACTGATATTTCTCATATACATTTATTCTAAAAAGTTCCTACTAATAAGTTTATTAAAGTGGATATTTATATAAACTGTCAAGAGTAACACAGATTTAAACTAACTCCTATAAAGGATAGGTAGTCTTTCCTATCAGTGTACTGACACTATATTTAATCTATGGGTGCATATTAGAGAATATGTACACTGAACATGATCTGCAAAAAAATGTTCCTATGGAGGTTATGTCAAAGGAATATACTAATGTTACATCCATTTAATTGGTTGTCCTTAGACCTGAGACACCATAGCTGTCTTATGCATAGGTTGTTAGGGTTTGATAGTATCTTGTACAGCCTTAACCATAAGGTTGTAATCGGTACTTATTGGCTCTAATAAGTTATGTATAAAGATAGATGAGTGTGCAATAAGAAATCATCACTCTCACTTGATGAGAAAGAATGTCAAGATTAGTTCACAAAGATAATTCTCAAAGTGAAACTCTAGCCAGAGTGACAAGTAAACAGTAAAAAGAGTTTCACTGTATTTACCTTATTGAGATTATATTTTATGGAATAGATATCAAGTTGTTAAGATAGGGTTTGACTGATAATCATACCTATTATCTTAACAGTGACATTAAGGGATGATGGATTAAGTAACATGACGGGTTCACATAGTTCTGCTATTCACCCAAACCTAGGGTACGTCATGATATGTTGCTAGATGTCATTCATGACCAGTGAAAGCCTATTAATAAAGTGTTATCAATGGAGGCATAATTGAAATCGTTCCAATTGAACCCTAAAATAGAAAGTTTCTATTTTGGGAGACATAGAAATGTCCCTGTCCACTGTTAGGTTGGGGTGAACCCAATGGGTCACACACAAACAAAGAACATAAGTGAGTCTCCTGAATTAAAGAAAGTGAGGAATTTCTTAATTAATAATTAAACAAGAGCCTTGTTATTAATAGTTAATAATTAAGGAGTTTAATTATAATTGGAAATAATATTAATAGAAACCCTAGCGGTTCTCTATAAATATAGAGTGATAGGTCAATGCTAGCACAAGGTAAGCCACTCATCAAAAAGAAAAGAAGGCATAATTAGAAAGAGGCAACCCTAGGGTTGGCCCCTATTGTTCATCCCCTAGCCGTGAGCTCCCTATCCCCTCTCCAAGCTTGTTTCTTCATAGTTTGTGAAGTGCAAGAGTTCAAGAGGTCTTGTGTTCGTGTAGATACCATTGGAGGCTTCATAAGCTTTAAAGCTCGCGAGGAAAACTACATCGAAAGGCAAAACAAGTATGTATGCTTTATTTTATTAACTGTATCATTTTGTTTTATATTATTAATGGTTCCATGCTTGTTCGAATCCATCCTGGATTCAATGAAGGATTCAAAATTTTTTAAAGTGTTATTCTCTGTCTTCCGCTACGAATCCGGATTTTCATCGATATCCTTTCACTTGGTATGATTAGACCATTGGAATTGTGATTATGCATGATATATTCTCTTATTTCTCTTTTATCTTGTTCCCTTTTTGAGATGGCAAAGGGGGAGAAATATTTGAATACTTTGAATGAGCTTATAAATTGTAAATTGCTTCCATCTTTTTTATTGCTTATTGAATATGTTGATTAACCATGCTTGTTGTACAAATTTGATGTGGAGTTTTGCTCTCTATATGTATTTCAAAGTAATGTTTTGTCATCATAAAAAAAAGGGAGATTGTTAGCCCTAAGGCTTTTGACCACATTTTGATGATAACTAAATCATACTTTATTTATAACAAATGGTTAAGTGTTGTGTCTCCATAGATTTGAAGTTATATCTTGTTGGAGCTCATCAACATATCTCAAGCAATTCAATGCGCAAACATTCATTCAAAGCTCATGAAGTTCAAACCTTGAAGATCAACTTGAAATCAAAGCTTATGAAGATTTTTTTGAAGACAAGTTGTTCTCCTTGTGTTAGGAACATGTCGTAAGGCATCTCAATTGTTTAACATTGCATAGCTCAAGAGAAAATCATTTTAACTCATGTTGCATTGGTATTTATACTTGGAAAATGTTTTAAACTTGTCCAAAAATGTTTTTAAACACTTAGTTAACTTGCTCAAGTGTTATAAGTTGATTTAAACTTAAAAAATTCAAAGTATTGGCCTGGCAACCTTCCTAGTCGAATAACCTATGCATACCAATCGACTAAGTGTCAAAACAGAAGCCATGTTTTGTGAAAGCTTAAGCTAGTCGACTAACTGTGACCTAGTCGACTAAACTTGTTGTTCCAGTCGACTAAGTGCATTACAGTAGCTAAAGTTTTATGAGCAGAGTTGCTAGTCGACTAAAGACCCCTTTCTAGTCGACTAATCGATCCCGAAAAATATCTAAGTGTATTTTGAAGCTTCCATTCGACTAAGCCTTTTGTCCCAATCGACTAAGAAAACCCATAATTTGTTTCAGATGATTTTTCATGGGCTAGTTGACTAACACCTTAGTCCTAGTCAACTAACCGTGCCTGGGAATTTAAAAACATTTGAAAATAAGCTTTTTAGTCAACTAACTCTCTTGTCGTAGTCGACTACCTCCTGTGCAATTACAAAATGGCTAATTCCCTTTTTAGTAAGCTTCACATTAAATGCACTTGCAACTTCTCTCTCAACCAATCCAACTCCAATGTTTTTCAAACGGCCATTTCAGACCTATTACATTTCAGACCTATTACATTATAAATAGAGCTCTTGCTCTCATTTATGTCTACCTAATCTATTATTCAACATTTATTAAAAGCATTCATTGTGAGCATTCATCATTCAAGCTTCTTTGAGAAAATCTGATTGAGCTATCTTTGTTGAGCATTTGAGAAGCTATTAGTTGTGCTTGTATTTATTACAAATCAGCTTGTTGAAGCATTTATTATATTGTTCTATCTTCACTTGTATTTCTTGTGAGATTTAAGAGTTTGTGAAATCCTTGTGGGTGAGAGTCTTCCACCTTTAAAGAAGATTATGAGTGAGTGTTTTCCACCTTGTAAAGAAGGCTGTAAAGGTTTATCCACCTTGAAGGAGCGATCAATAGTGGATTAATCCTCTTGACGGAGTTCTTGAGGCGTGGACTTAGGTGGAGACCGAACCACGTTAAAATCCTCATATTTGAATCTCTCTAACTCTATCTCTTGCAATTAAATTTATTTACTTGCTTTATATTTTGCTGAGTTGAGATTTAATCTTGCATTCTAGTTATCAAAAGTTTGAGTTTTCAAAAACTCTCTATCTCATTTATAAATCAGTTTTTAATTTGCCAGTACTTTATTCACCCCTCCCTCTAGAGTATATTTTGGGCCAACATATATGTAAAAATATTGTTCTCCAAAAACTATTTTAATAAAAATTAATCCTGTAACGCCCCAACCTAACAATCGTACCGACCCTTCCGGATAGGTCAACACGTGTCAAGATAGAGGTACAACCTGACCTGCTCATCCATATATCCTCACGAGAGTCAAGAAATATAGGCATAATTAACAATATGAAATGTCATGCTTATACAAATGTCCCAAACGTCTTATAAATTAATAACAAATCAAAAGATAATAATGCCAACATCCCTGGCAGATAGGCTATGCCACAATCAGTGACAAATCCTAATACTAAGGAAAATATAAATAATACACATCTAGTAACTATGTAAGTCCTAATGCAGAATATACCATGCAGCAATCCAACAACCCTCGAGCAAAGGCTGGTCCAAACTAAGAATGCAAACCCAAGCCAACCTGAAATCTGCTGCATAAAGCAGGGGTGAGCTTCAACGTGCTCAGTAGGAATAAGGTAACCTCTACTAATAACAACAATACAATGATACATGGAATATTTTAAACAAACTAAGTTTCCATAATGTTTATGAAACAATAATAAAGCAGTTATAAGCATGTGTGGACTTTCAGTGAAAAATAATTAATCAAGTTGTTCCATATGTCAACTATCCATCTTATATATCTCACCATATCATCCACATCCATCAAAACCAGGCTCGTGAGCGTATTACAAGTTACTGGTTCTTGGCTAACTAGCCACCGGTACCAGCGTAACCAAAACCGACCACTACGGGGTCTGACCTCTCGAGAGAAACCGATCAGTTGCCTAGAACACATGGCCAACTGTCGAGCCACTACGGGGCTATAAACTTCGGGTCCGCACTAAGGCTCCACCCAGGACCATAGGCCCTTATAAAGAAACCTTCCTGTGATACAAACCGAGCCAGAACCATGCATAGCAGCAAGAATATATATACATTCAAACCAATTTCCAAAGCGAGATGGTAAAGCTGTTTATGAATGGCATATAAACGTGTCAAAACATTGTTTTAAAATCAATCATAACCCTCGTCCAAAATCAGGTGTGAAGTAGTTAAACCATATGCCATCATAACGTATATATATATATATATATATATATATATATATATATATATATATATATATAGGAACAGTTCTCAAGGCACGTAACCTTTCAAATAAGAATACACTTTCAAAATCATGGCTTCTTTATATCATTTTCATTTTTAACCTTCAGTTTAGTCCAAAATCAGGGGAACGTTTGGTTGAAGTATCTCACAACTTTTCCATCGTTCATCGTTTCGTAAATAAACCAAGCATATAATTATAAAGTCAACATCTTTGTCATATTTACATAAACAATGCCACCATATGCCTATTGTTATAGGTTTCCATGATATTTTGTGATAAAAGAGTCTATTCCCCAGTTTACATACATATCGCATTAAATTATAAACAGTAAGCCATGAGATGTTAACAAATTCTCAAAACATATTATTTATGTGCCTTGGTTTCATTTCGTACAAGTGCCACACAATTCAACAGTTTTTAAATCAGTGTATTCCATGTATCTATTTATAATTCGATAAACAACGGGGTTTCTCAAGCATTCATAAATCATAATGTCCAAATGTGTTTAATATTCTCGAAGTTCTCAAAACAGGTATAAAACAATCATATCATTATCAGAAGTAAAATGTTACTTATCCCTACCTCAATGCAATTGTGGTTTCCAACCCCTGTGGCTCCACGAGCCTCCCAATGCAATGCCTGATGCACCCAATGCAAATGGTCCTCCAAAGGACCCAATCAACACTGAGAAACAAACAATGATGCAAGCAAGAAAGATCAAAAGAAAGCACAAACATCCACAGTTTAAAAGAAAAGCAATACAACTCTAAAAAAAAAAATGCTCATTGGCGGCCCTAAGGTTTAAAACCCCAAAATGCCAAACAAAAGGACTTAAAACCTCCAAAATATATCCCCAGATGTGTCTAGATACCACACATTGAATCCCATGGCCAAATGTAAAACGAAACGGAAGATATAGGCCAAAGAAGACAAAGTGCGCACACGAAGGGCGAACCTGGTATTTCCAGAATACTTCTCATTCCAAAAATAATTTGACCTCAAGATCAAGAAATTTAGAAACTAGGCTTTACAAGCTTTCCGTGCATATGAAGAACGCTTAAATCTGAGTTCGTAAGAGAAAGTTATGAATAAAACAAGTTTAAAAAGAAAAGAGGGAAAAAGGGCATTATCGATAATGGCAAAGTGCATTATCGGTAATGCAAGTTCTCTGGTTTGACCCAGCCAAGAGCATTATTGGTAATACATCTTCCTCATGCATAGACCCAAGCTACAACTGATGCGAACCGCCATTAATGCTCACCAAGCTTTTCTAAATCTTAATTTAGCAACTCAAAACTTTATTCCCACATATATGCATATTCAAAAACTTGTAATTTATCATTTGACTCAAAATTTAAGCTTAAATCAAGCAATAATGGCAGCCACTATTCATCATCTTCAACCTTGCCCCTTAAAAATTAAAATAAGTCATCTCTACTGATTATCCACTACAAGCATACATAAATCATCCTTGATATATTTCTCAAATTCCAAAATGAAGTAAAAATCACAAGGTTTTAGATATGTTCAGCCCTAAATCCATAATAATGCATAAATGTTTCAAAATCCTCCAATCAAAATGTTTAAAACACATGCATTTGAAATATACAGATTTTGAAATCTTAAAACTAGTTTCATAACTTGAATTTCCAGCAGCCAAGGTTGTTGTGCATTTCCATTCTCATCCCAGAAACTTTAATCTCAAAACAAGGCCTTTCAAATCTTAAATCCGTTACATGCAATCTTTGTTACAGAAAATCAAATAAGAATTTAAGTTTCATAAGGTATGAAACCCACGATTTCATCCGTGAATCTCAAATGCAGAAAAAAGAACGAAAATTTAAGTTCCTTGTAAAACCACATGCAAGCCTCTTTACCTCACTATTTACAGAAATATTAGCTTTAAGTATAAACGTAATCACATGCAAAAATAAATCAACTTGAATTACCATTTAAAACTCAAGTTTCAATGCCCACAATGAGCAGCCATGGCTGCTGCTCACGGCAACCTTCAACCCAGAGTTTCAAAGCTCAAAATTAAATATTCCCAACTGCTGATCCGACACATGCAACCTTAAAGTAACCTTGTTCTAGTTACTAAGCTCAAAATGTAACATGAAAACACTTGCATTTTAACTTACACAGTCCCAAAATGCATAATCAAAACAGGGACTTCTCGTGAAGGGTTTTTAAACTTCAAAAATTCTAAAATCAGTCCGTCACTGACTCAGATCCGTTTTAGAAACATCATCTAGACCTCTACACTCATAATCAAGAACCCAAAATTTGTATTTTAAACATCACAAAACTGATCGTGCAAAGGGAATGGAGGATTCGGACATGCATGAGGTTACCAAGAACTCAATCCTTTCCAAAACAGTTTCGAAAATCATGGATCTAACTTTAAAATCATTATTGAACATGTTATCAAAACACAACTCTAAAGATTTTTCAAAATCAAAACTTAAAACCCAAATTGGAAGTCCGAATTTTGTATGTAAGCCATGGAAGCTCACGATCTCACATCAACAATCCCAAATCTAATAATAAACTTCAAGAAAACACTAATAGCATCCTTCTTCAAATTAAATCAAACCCACAACTTCCATGTATCCGAAAATGGCAAGGAAAGGAGAAAGTAAAGAAGAAGAATAAGAAAAACGCAGCTTGACTCACCTTGTCTTCTTCAAAACTGGGGGTCCGACAGCTTCTCTGATGAGGATCCGGTGATAGTCCGGTGGATGTACTCCTCCTCTCGCGATTTCTCTCTCTCTCGGCCCTCTCCTCTCACAGCTCTCTCTCAGGTCTGATTTGCAGAAGAAAGAAAATGAGGTGGGGGGGGGTGTTTGGTCACGGCTTTAGGTAAAAGAGGAGGGGGACTTAGTTTGCAAATTTTTTTTGTAAAAGTTATTTTAAAATATAACATGCTTATTTACAAAATTAACCCCACTAAATTTTTAAAATAAGATAATTAACATTTTATTTAATTTCACACCACTCCAAAATTCACAGATAATCTCAAAAATAAGCATTTAAAATTTTTGGGTTATCACAAATCCAAACTTGTAAAATGGTTTTCTCTTATAATTGCATTGGACAATGGTAAAAGTTTCCAAAATATACATCTCTAATAATACGACTAATGATCTAATTTTCTTATTTTTTTTCATTTATTTTATGGTAATAGAACTACATGTACTTTACTTTTCATGGATTTCTAAATTTTCATACACTAACAAAATGGGGTTATGAAAAGCTAAAATTGAATTGCAATTATCGCTGGCCTTAATTTATTTTAAAATCAAAATCTCTTCATGATCATTGCTAAAAATGAAAATTTTGGATTGAAACAATTTTTAGAAATGTAAAGTGTTGCTACTCGTATAAAGATGAATGAAATCATAGTAAACAACCCATCCACATATAAATAAGGAGGGTAAAGTATAGTTTTCAAACTATAATGATAATAATTTTCAATTATTTATTTGTAAATTGTATATTTAATAACTTATAAATTTTAATTTTAAAATTAAATATTTAAAACATTTTTAGTTTTAAATTTTAAATTTGGATGCGTATCAATTATTTACAATTTTAATATTAAAAAATCAATCATTATTATATTGATTTAATATTAAAAAAATAAATCACTATCATAATACATTTTTTGTATTTTAAAAAATAAATATATTTCATAATTTATGGTTCTAGAAAATAGTGAATGTGATGTAGCAATAAATATATGATTTGCTAATTTGATAAATATATTTTTTGTTAATATTTAATAAAGATAAGATTTACTTTTGAATTTTGAATTATCTTCTCTTATTCTAATTGGATTCTCTCTCTCTCTCTCTCTCTCTCACACACACACACAAACCCCCGCACTCACACGTTTTCAATTGGTTCCCTATTCATTTTTGAGTTAAAAAAATCATATTCCTATATTTAAGGAGTTGTTCCTATATCCAATAATTACGCCCTTTCAATTTAACTTATCCTATTCATCCCCTCCCTACAAAAAAGGTCTTCTACATTATGTTCCATATTTTTATGTAAACTAATAAAATGTGTTGCTAATTTCGGGACTTACTTATACTCCAATGATTAGAATAAAATAAATTACATAAATTTAAAAATAAATTTTTATGGAAATCGAATTTTTTATTTATATTTACGTAATTTTTGGATTTTATTAAATTAATTGAAATCTATATTAACTATTAAGATTTGACCATTAAAATTAATTAACTCTAAAAATAGAAATTTATTTTAAATAATGGAAATTAAATAATTGAAATTAATCAGTTAAATAATGATTAGGATATCATTCGAAAAATATGTGTAAAATATTGTTCTCCAAAAACTATTGTAATGAAAATTAATCCAAACTTGTAAAATTGTTTTCTCTTATAATTGCATTGGAAAATGGTAAAAGTTTCCAAAATATATATCCATGATAATACGACTAATGATCTAATTTTCTTATTTTGTCTTTTATTTTATGGTAGTAGAACTATATGTACTTTACTTTTCATGTATTTCTAAATTTTTGTACACTCACGATATGGGGTTATGAAAAGCTAAAATTGAATTGCAATTATCGCTAGCCTTATTTTATTTTAAAATCAAAATCTCTTCATGATCATTGCTAAAAATGAAAATTTTGGATTGAAACAATTTTTAGAAATGTAAAGTGTTGCTACTTGTATAAAGATGAATGAAATCATAGTAAACAACCTATCCACATATAAATAAGGAGGGTAGAGTATAATTTTCAAACTATAATGATAAATAATTTTCAATTATTTATTTGTAAATTGTATATTTACTAACTTATAAATTTAAATTTTAAAATTTAAAATTAAATATTTAAAACATTTTTAGTTTTAAATTTTAAATTTGGATGCATATCAATTATTTACAATTTTAATATTAAAAAATCAATCATTATTATCTTGATTTAATATTAAAAAAATCAATCATTATCATAATATATTTTTGTATTTTAAAAAATAAATATATTTCATAATTTTATAGGTTTTGCCGACGGTTTCGAGCCGTCAGTAAATGCCAGTTTTGTTGTAGGTACATCATGTTCCCAATTTTTAAATTCTATATTTATTCATGTAACCTAATAATATGTGTTGCTAATTTCGGGACTTACTTCAACTCCAATGATTAGATTAAAATAAATTACATAAATTTAAAACTAAATTTTTATGGAAATCGAATTTTTTATTTATATTTATGTAATTTTTGGATTTTATTAAATTAATTGAAATCTTTATTAACTATTGAGATTTGATCATTTAAACTAATTAACTCTAGAAATTTATTTTAAATAATGGAAATTAATTAATTGAAATTAATCAGTTAAATAATTATTAGGATATCATTCGAAAAATATGTGTAAAAATATTGTTCTCCAAAAACTATTTTAATGAAAAATAATCCAAACTTGTAAAATGGTTTTCTCTTATAATTGCATTAGAAAATGGTAAAAGTTTCCAAAATATGAATCCTGATAATACGACTAATGATCTAATTTCTTAATTTGTCTTTTATTTTATGTTAGTAGAATTACATGTACTTTACTTTTCATGTATTTCTAAATTTTCATATACTCACGATATGGAGTTATGAAAAGCTAAAATTGAATTGCAATTATCGCTGGCCTTATTTAATTTTAAAATCAAAATCTCTTCATGATCTTTGCTAAAAATGAAAATTTTGGATCGAAACAATTTTTAGAAATATAAAGTGTTGGTACTTGTATAAAGATGAATGAAATCATAGTAAACAACATATCCACGTATAAATAAGGAGGGTAACGTATAATTTTCAAACTATAATGATAAATGTTAGCCTTCGGGCTTCAATCCAACTTTGTTGAATGATTTTGATGATAACAAACATTGTTCTATGCATATTCAATTGTGCATATGAATACATTGTTATACACTCTTGTTAAATGTCAAACTTTGTTGAGTGATTATGTCTGTGATTATGGCATTAAGAGATTGTAGACTGCTTAACTTTGATAAATCTATGTTAGGAGGAATAGAAGCTGGTCTACATGATGGACCTGTTTATTTTAACTGTTTCCCAAACTTCAGTGTAAGTCTTAAGGATGAACATATTATGAAGGTTCTTACCTTAAACTTACAAGTTTACAACTCTGAAATTATGACAGGAGCCTATCCTATTATTCTACTCTCTAGAATAAGATACAAAGTTTTCACGACCTTTTTAGACCATAAGGCTAAAGTTCTCTCAACCAGAGGAGAAACCCTTTTATTAACAACTAATAAAACTGAACATGGAGAATTAATAACTCCTAAGAAGATTCGTTGGGATGAACTTTCATTCCCGCAAGAATGGAGATTCCCAAAGATTCTTCCTCCACCTAAACAACCTGAAGTCACAACTTCTAGGATTAGAAGAATGGTAGAATATAGTGACGGAAGTGTAGGAATCAGCTTTGCTCGTAGGAGCATTGGAAGTTCCTTTCGGCTTCCTCCTAATAATGATAAGGTTCCCCCAGAAGATGCTAGGTCCTCCACATCTTCTATCCCAACTAGAATATTTGAACAAGCTATTCCAGACTTAACTGAAGTTAGAAATTCAAGTATTCCCCAACCTTATTATACTACCACTCCTTCAGAGCAAGATAATAAAACTCAGGATAATGACAGTGAAAGTATGTCCCCCACATTTTCACAAGTCGATCCCCAACTCTATGTTTTAGAAAAAGATTTTGAAATTAACAAAAAACTCTTAAATGATGATTTTTCTAGTAAGGAAAATCGAAAACTTAGGAAAGCTTATTTCAAAAGATATACTAATGAAGAAACTGAGTGCATTAGAGAACTTTATTATGATTTTATGAATGCCCATAAAATTCAAATAAGTTTCTTTAATTGGCTCGAAATTCATGAAAGTAAAAAAGAATTAAATGTTATTACTAAAACTACTAAAACTTGGCAATTATCTCCTAATACTTTCAGAGAATCTGTTCATCCGTCAACTGAACAATTTGAGATTCCTGTAAGAGGGACTACTGTCACAGCCTCCCCTTATAAGATATTATCTGAAGACAAGGTAATAAACAAAATTCTCGAACAGAATAATTTCACAAACCAACATTTGGTAACTATAGGAGAACAACTCTCTCGTGTTGAAAATTTGGTTCAAAAAGAAGTATCTCAACCTACCAAGGCAGATGATACTCCTTTGTTTAGACCACATGAAGTTCCCAAGAAAGCTAATAAAGAATTAGCAAAAGACATATTTAAAATAATTGATGATAAATTAAAAAATATTGAAACCATTATAGGAACAGTACCAGAAACACCTCAGCCTCATAGAGACAGACCCCAGTCCTCTAAAGATAAAACTATTGCAGTTCTTGATAGAATTTATGAAGAAACTGATTCGGATAAAGAAGGATTCTTACCAGAAGATAATCAATTTGAAATCAATAAAATTCATCACACTCAGCCTTTAAGAAGTTTCTATCCAAGAATTACCTTTCCTGATATGGCTATGGAAGAAAGAGGTTCTTTCCATCAAGCTGCCTATCAAGGAGGAATTATCTATGAATGGAACATAGATAACAAAACTGAGTATCATATAATAAACACTTTGCAAGAAATGACAATGGTCTGCACTGCTTACAGAACCAAAAATCCAGACACAACTGACCATACTATTGCTCAAGCATTAGTATCTGGATTTACTGGACAATTGAAAAGTTGGTGGGATCATTATCTCAATCAAACAAAACGTGATACTATCCTTAACGCTGTAAAAATTGATCGTTTAGGAATCTCTATAAAAAATGAAGATGGAGAAGATATACAGGATGCAGTAGCAACCTTAATCTTCGCCATAACCAAACATTTTATTGGAGATCCTTCGAAACTTAAGGATAAAGATTCTGATCTTTTATCAAACTTAAAATGTCCTAAACTTGAAGATTTTAGGTGGTATAAAGATATTTTCCTCACCAAAGTAATGATGAGAGAAGATTGTAGTCAACTCTTTTGGAAAGAAAAATTTCTAGCAGGTCTTCCAACCCATTTTGGAGACAAAGTTAGAACAAAATTAAGAGAACAAAATAATGGAACTATTCCATATGATGATCTTACATATGGTGATTTAATCAGCACAATACAAGCTGAGGGAATTGCTAGATGTACTGATTATAAACTTAGACAACAAGAAAAGAAGGATAGAAAAGAAGGAAAGAAAGAATTAGGTTCCTTCTGCGAACAATTTGGGTTTTCTTCTCAATCCTTAGCCCCCTCCACAAAGGCTAAAAAGAAAGAGAAAAAAGCCAAAAAGAAAAGCGTTAAAACTAGTACTACTAATACAACTTCCCCCTCAACTACTAGAAGACCTTTTCGAAGAAGTAATAGGAGTAAAAAACCTGGGCAAAACTTTACTGAAAAATGGTTGCAACCATCTTCTAACAAAACATCTTCTAGTAAACCTACTGGACCTTGTTTTAAATGTGGAAGAATGGGCCATATTTCAAGAGAATGTCCAATGAAACAGAAAATCAATGAACTTGATGTTTCAGACAAATTTAAACAAATACTTTCAAATCTTTTCCTTTATTCAGAAGAATCTGATAATGGAGAAGAAGAACTACAAATTGATGAAATTTATTCTTCAGCAGAAGAGGATGATAATCCTGATGAATCTGAAGAAGGAATTAAAGATAATTGTAAATGTATTAATATGTTATCTAAAGAACAAAGCATTCTTATTGACTTTATTGATGAAATAAAGGATCATGAGAAGCGAAAAGAATTTCTTATTAGACTAAAGAAAGATCTTGAGCAAAAACAACCACAACCTAGTAAAAATACTTATGATCTAAAAGAAATATTTGATAGGTTTAAACCTGAAAAATCTAATAATAATGTAACCATAAAAAATCTTCAACAAGAATGTATACAATTAAGAAAAGATTTAAAAGACTTAACAACTAATAGTGAAAGAGATATTAGTGACTTAAGGATAAAAGTCACTAGACTCTTATTACAAAACCAAGCTTCTTCCTCCAAAAACTCTCATTCTCAAAAAGAAGCTGAAGATTCTGATTCTGAGGCCTCAGATAATGAACCAGAAACTGAAAATGATCCTTACCTCCATCTTCTAACTAGAATTAATTATCAGAAATGGCATGTCAGACTAACTATCATTATTAATAAAGAATATGAAATTGATACTATAGCATTAATTGATTCTGGTGCAGATCTCAACTGTATTCAAGAAGGACTAGTTCCTATTAAATACTTTGAGACTACAAAAGAAAAATTAAATGCTGCAAATGGTAATAAACTTCATATTAATTATAAATTAACAAATGCACATGT
>JAESVK010066301.1:16081-42868 GCA_017140935.1 Hamamelis virginiana
TATATATATATATATATATAAGAACAAGATTCACGTTGTAAATTGAAGAAGGCTCAACCATCATTAAAGCTAAGCTCAAGTGAACTTGTTGAACATTCACTAGGGAGCATGGAGCAAATAGCTACAACTTTATTGAAGTCAAAGATGAAGCCTAACACAAGCCAAGCACAAGTGATGAAGATCCTTTATGAAGATCTTGCTTTTATTCCTGTGCGAGAGTGCTTAGAATTTATTATGTAAATCTCTCTTTAGGATGAACTACATTAGCTCAATTGACCTTGACTTAAAGACCATAGGCTTTAACTTTGGAAAATCACATTTTGGTCAAAAAATGATTTAAACTCATAGTGGACTATTTGGATTCAAAGACAAAATATTTTACACTTATTACTTTGGCATACTTATCTTTGAAAAACATTTTGAACTAAGCCAAAAATGTTTTTGAATACTTAGGTAACTTATATATATGTTGAAAGTTGATTTGGACTTAAGAAAACTCAAATATTAGCTTATCAACATTTCTGGTCGACTAAACAAGTTATTCTAGTCGACTAAGAATGAAGACAGTAGTTGGTTTTGAGAAATCTTGTTTCTAGTCGACTAACCATGTGTAATAGTCGACTAAATGGTCTTTTAGTCGACTAACTCTTGAGTGCCAGTCGACTAATCGACATATAGTAGCCATGTTATTGAGAAACAGCTTGTTTGTCGAATAACCCCTCCTTCCTAGTCGACTAATCGATCCCGAAATTTTTTACAAAAGATTTTTAAATGGCCTAGTCGACTAACTCTTTAGTTCTAGTCGACTAACCGTGCCCGAGGATGAAAATGCTTATGAAATTTGAATACTAGTCTACTAAGTGTTGTGGTCTAGTCTACTAACTCTATTCTGCTGCAAATAACGGCTAGTTTTTGACAAACCAATCAGCTCCTTTTTTGTGCCTAACGGCCATATTATTTGATGGGTTTATAAATACTCATTGTATGAGTCTTGAATCAAACTAATAATCATACACAAACATATACCAATCTAGTATTCATCATTTTGTGTGATATTAGTCAATTGATTCATCATTCTCTCTTGAAGCCAAAACTAGTTCATTTATTTGAGAGATATTAATGTGAGCTTTATCTATTACAAATAAGCTTGTTAAAGCACTTAATGTATTTGTTCACTCTATTCATTTGTAATCTTGTGTGAAGAAGGGTTGGGCTGTAACCTTTGTGAAGCTTGAAGTTTGGTGTTCAAATTCAAGCTTGTGAGAAATCTCTTTGTGAGCATTTGTGATCTCTTGGTGAGATTAGGTGAGAATCTTTCACCGTTAAAGCAGATTGTGGATGAGGGTCTTCCACCTTAAAAAGAAGGCTGTTGTAAAGGTTTCTCCACCTTGAAGGAGTAATCCTATAGTGGATTGTGGAATCCTCGAGACGGAGATCTTGAGGCGTGGATGTAGGCGAAGTCCGAACCACGTTAAAATCCTTGTATTTGAATCTCTCTAACTCTTCTCATGCATTTCAATTTATACTTACTATATTAATTGTTGAGTTATGATTCAAACTTATTTTCTCTAATTTCCAATTAAGTTTATTAACTTGTTTATCTTTCGCTGAATTTAATTGGACCATAATTTTATTTGGTAATTATTTTTTAAAGTTTGCAAATACTCTATTCACCCCCCTCTAGAGTATATTTTGGGCCAACAATTGGTATCAGAGCAGGTGCTCTTCATATGATTATCTTTTTGAGCTAAAGATCTTTGTAGACTTGTTTATTTGTTATTTAAAAAGAATGGATTTTAAAAAGAATTTTTGTCTTGGTGTACATGTTCCTGAGTTTGATGAATCTACCTCTCCTAGATGTGTAAATGATTTTGATGATGATTTTTTCGATAAACCATCTTATAAGGATCTTCAAATATTATATGAACTTTGGTTAAAAATGTTGAGTCTTTAAGAAACACAACTTCTACTTCAGTTTCATCAAATGATTTTGAAGAATTGAAAAGTGAAAATGTTATTTTGAAAAATGAAAAATTCTGTTTTGAAAAACATAATTAAAAGTCTTTAACAAAAGTTAAATATTTGTGAAAATAAAAATTTTTCTTTGACAAATGAAATAGACTCTTTGAAGAAAGAAAAATGTATTTCAAAAATAGCTCACATGTTGAAACCTAAAGAGTTACCTCATGTTATCAAGGCTAGACCCAAATATATTCCTACTTGTCACAATTGTGGTGGTAAGGGACACATTCGTCCCAAATGCCCAAGGCCTAAAGCCAAGACTTTTGTAAATAAGAGTCGAAGATATGGCTTGAAGAACAAACCTAGGAAAATTATGCATGAACTCATTGACACACATTATTCTGCTAGATTTATTCTCACTTGCCACCATTGTGGTAAAAAGGGTCATATTAGATCAAATTGCTATCACCTCTTGAGAGACTATAGAATGATCCCATATGATTATAAATCTTATGATAGTCAGTCACTGGTATAGGAAAAGGTCTATGCCTCCTAAGGTTGCCATGGAGCAACCAAAGGTGAAAACTATTTGGGTTAGGAAGGACGATCCTATCTCACATAGTGTTTGATTCCTTTTAGTCCGCAAAGACTATAAACTATCTTGCATTCATTTGTAATATGTTTGTTAATGCCTATTTATCATTGCATATTATCTCTTTATGACATTTTGAGCATATATATATTTATGATGATTATTTTAATGTTTATTGACACTTTGGAAAAGAAATGTTTGTGTGCATAGATCGAGAAGAACTTGTCTTTGTGTGGCAAAAAGATGATGGAATCATGCATTCAAAACATTGATGATGGAAGATACTCATGAGTGATGAAGATTACTAGTCAAGAAATCCACCATCAACTCTTCAAAGATGAAGGAGATGGAATCAACTTTGGTTAGTAATTTGTAAGAAATTTTTTTTTAAATTCTTATTTATAATCCCTTCTATGTCATGTGTTTGTAATTCATATTGATGAATCATATGCTTGAAACTTGCTAATTTTGATTGCAAGATGAAGATAATAGCTATGCAATGATTTATGAGCTATAACATCTTTTTTTTATTGATTTGTTGCTCAACATGATATTTGAATGATTTTTATTTAACTTACATTTGTCTTAGCATGATGATTGGAAGCAAATGACATAAATGTATTGTTTGTTTATCAATATGATGTATTGATATTATTGATGATATACATTTGCCTAATTTCTTGCTATGTATGAATGAATGAATTTTTTAAACCAAATCTTTTCGAAAATATTTTGTTGCAAAAGATGGAGATTTGTTTTTGTTGGCCCAAAATATACTCTAGAGGGGGTGAATGGAGTATAAGCAAATAAAAATTTTTTCAAAAATGGGAAACAAAGTTTTGAAATCAATGAGCTAGAAAAACAAGAATGCAATAATGAATAACAACTCAAAACACAAATAACAAATATAAAACTTGAAATAAAGAGATTGAGTTAGAGAAGCAAATACAACGATTTACGTGGTTCGGTCTTCGCCTACATCCACGTCTCAAGAACTCCGTCAAGAGGTTTAATCCACTATGTAACTCCTTCAAGGTGGAGAAACCTTTACACTTGCCTTCTTTCAAGGTGGAAGACAACTCACCCACAAGATTTTTCACAAGACCCTTACAACTCACAATACAAGAAGATTGAATATAGAGTATTACAAAGAATGCTTCAATAAGCTGATTTATAATAAATACAATAGCACAATAACTTCCCAAATAATTAAATAGATAAAGCTCAAAGGATTTGTCAAAGAGAAGAGTGAGTAATGAATGTTTGAGAGTAATGGATATCAAGACAAATGAAATAGATTTATTAAGTGTGTAATAAATGAAAGTCAACTCTATATATATAATGAACTAGGGTCAAAATGACTGTTTGAGATCTTTGGAGTCTGATTGGAGAAGATTAGGGTGGTTGGGGATCATTTAATGCTTGATTTGCTATAAAGAGAAAAAGCCGTTTTGAAATTGCAGGACCAATAGTTTGACTAGGAAAAGGTGATTAGTCGACTAACAAGGCATTTTTTAAAAGATTTTTCATTCCCGGGCTCGGTTAGTTGACTAGGCACTAAGAGTTAGTCGACTAGCTAAGCAAAATTCAGTTTGAGCAAAATCTGGGTTTGTTAGTCGACTAATAATAAGGGTGTTAGTCGACTACCAACTTAAAAATACTTTGGGAAACTTTCTCTAGGATCTATTAGTCAACTAGAATAGGAGCATTAGTCGACTAGCAATTTTGCAACTCAAATAAGGCTACTGATCTTTCATTAATCGACTAGCAAAGAGTGATTAGTCAACTAAGGGACTATTAGTCGACTAGTCCAGGATGATTAGTCGACTAACTTAGAATTTCTCAAACATTGCTTCTGGACTGCACTTAGTCAACTAGGACTAAAGGTGTTAGTCGACTAGGGAAGTTACAATGTCAATATTTCGAAATTTCTAAGTCAAAATCAACATAAACCACTTGGACAAGTTAACTAAGTGTTCTAAAATATTTTTGGTCAATTTTGAAAACATTTTCAAGCATGAATGCTAATGCACAATGAGATGTAAAAAGTTTTCTCTTTGAGCTATACATCATTGATCATGAGAGAAGTCTTACAAAAAGTTCCTAATCACAAGGATAGCAACTTGACTTCAATAGGTCTTCATAAGCTTGAGCAAGTCTTCAAGTTGATCTTCAAGATTGAATTGAACTTCTTGAATGGCTTCATCTTTAAGCTTTGAATCCTCATAAGCTTTAAGCTCGAATGAATGCTTCAATAAGTTGTAACTTTTGAATCTATGGAGACACAATACTCAACCACTTGTTAAATAAAATGTATGGTTTAGTTATCATCAAAATAAGGTCAAAGACATTAGGGCTAACAATCTCTCCATTTTTGATGATGATGACAAACCATAACTTTGAATAATAAATAGAGAGCAAAGCTCCCCCTCAATTTAGCACAACAAGCATGGTTAAGTCAACATATTCAATAGGCAATGAAGCACAACAAGCAACACAAGCTTATGCATTTAAGGTATTCAAATATTTCTCCCCCTTTGTCATCTCAAAGAGGTAATAAAAGAGGAGAAATAGGAGAATACAACAAAGAAGATACACGCATGCACAATCACAATTTCATTGGTCTAACCATACCAAGTTCACGCCGAATTGTGCAAAAACGATCCTCTTGGAGAGGTTTCGTGATGATGTCCGCCAATTGATTGTCTGTACTAACAAATTCTAGTTCAACATCTCCCCTTTGCATATGGTCACGGATGAAATGGTGCCTAATTTCATTGTGTTTTGTGCGTGAGTGCAAACAAGGATTCTTAAAAATATTAATAGCACTAGTGTTATCACAACGAATAGGTATGTGAGTGAATTGGATCCTATAGTCTTCAAGTTGTTGTTTCATGTACAAGACTTGAGCACAACAACTTTTGGTGGCAATGTATTCCGCTTCGGTGGTGGAAAGAGCTACCGAAGTTTGTTTCTTGCTAAACCAAGAGACAAGTGAGTAGCCAATAAAATGACAAGTGCCACTAGTGCTCATTCGGTCAATTTTACAACCGACAAAATCCGTATCCGAAAAACTAGCAAGTTGACATGAAGCATGCTTAGGATATAACAAGCCTAAATCATAAGTCCCAACAAGATATTTAAATATGCATTTAACAGCAAGCAAGTGGGATTCCATGGGATTAGTTTGAAATCTAGCACACAAACAAACACTAAACATAATGTCCAGTCTACTTGCGGTTAAATAAAGAAGACTTCCAATCATATCTCGATACAATTTTTGGTCCACATTCTTATCATTTTCATTAAGGTCAAGCTTAGTCGTAGGGCTCATTGGTGTAGGACTAGACTTTACACCTTGCACGCCAAATTTATTCAACATGTCCTTCACATACTTAGCTTAATTGATCAAAATCCCTTCTTTGGTTTGCTTGATTTGAAGTCTATGGAAGAATGTCAATTCTCTCATCATACTCATTTCGAACTCATCTTGCATAAACTTAGCAAACTCTTCACAAAGAAGATCATTAGTAGCACCAAAAATAATATCATCAACATAAATTTGAACAATTAACATATCATTAATTTTAAGCTTTATGAAAAGAGTAGTATCTATTTTGCCTCTAATGAAACCATTTGAGAGCAAAAAGCTACTTAACCTTTCGTACCATGCTCTTGGTGCTTGTTTTAAGCCATAAAGTGCTTTAGAAAGTTTGTATACATGGTTTGGAAAAGTATTATCTTCAAAACCGGGAGGTTGTTTAACATAAACTTCCTCCATAATGTAACCATTTAAAAATACACTTTTCACATCCATTTGATACAATTTAAAGTCCTTAAAACTAGCAAATGCAAGAAGCATGCGGATAGCTTCAAGTCCAGCAACCGGTGCATATGTTTCATCATAATCAATGCCTTCTTGTTGGTTATAGCCTTGTGCAACAAGTCTTGCCTTATTCCTAATAACATTACCATCTTCATCCTTTTTATTTCGAAAAAATTCATTCTGTGCCTATGATGGTATGGTCATTAGGTTTAGGTACAAGTTCCCAAACTTTGTTTCTTTTAAATTGATTAAGTTCTTCTTGCATGGCCATAATCCAACTATCATCATTTTCAGCTTCATTAAAATTTTTAGGCTCAACTTGAGAAACAAATGCAATATGGTTACAAGCATCTCTAAGACTAGAGCGAGTACTTACCTTGCATGAAGGATCACCAATCACTTGGTCAATTGGATGATTCTTCACAAATCTCCAAGCTTTTGGCAACTCTTGCAACTCTTGAGGTTCACTTGAGGGTTCACCTTCTACAATTGGATTGTCCTTCTTTGGTTCCTCTTGAGGTGCAACATTTGTTGAAGAATCACTAATGTTAAGCTTGCCAACCACTTCATTAGCATTAGATAATAATTTACAATTTTCATCATCTTCAATATCATTCTTAGAAACAAATGGATTAGATTCATCAACTACAACATGAATAGATTCTTGCACGGTTAAAGTACGTCTATTGTAAACACGATATGTTTTACTATTAGTTGAATAACTAATAAAAATACCCACATCGTATTTAGACTCAAATTTAGCAAGATAATCTTTATCATTTAAAATAAAACATTTAGATCCAAAAACTTTGAAGTAACCAATATTTGGTTTTCGACATTTCCATAGCTCATATGGGGTTTTGGCTAGGATGGGTCTAATAACCACTTTATTTCCCACATAGCAAGCAGTATTAACCGTTTCCGCCCAAAAGGTTCTAGGAAGTTTGTGTTCACTAAGCATGGTTCTACCCATCTCTTGTAAAGAACGATTCTTTCTTTCAACCACTCCATTTTGTTGTGGAGTTCTTGGGGCCGAAAAATTATGTGAGTATCCTTCTACATCACAAAAACTTTCGATGTCTTGGTTCTTAAACTATCTACCTCTATCACTTCTCACACTAATGATAGAATTGCCTTGTTCTTTTTCAAGTCTTTTACAAAGTTTTATAAATTCGCCATATGTATCACTTTTGTGAGAAAGGAATAGAACCCAAGTATACCTTGAGTAATCATCAACTAAGACAAAGGCATAGAGTTTACCACCTAGACTAGCTACATCATTTGGTCCAAACAAATCTAGATGTAACAATTCCAAAGGCCTAGATGTAGAAATATGCACTTTGGTTTTAAAGCTAGTTTTGATTTGTTTTCCAAATTGGCATGCATCACAAATTTTGTTTTTTGAGAAGTTAGCTTTGGGCAAGCCTGTAACAAGGTCATTTCTAGAAAGCTTTTGAAGTAAATCTATGTTAGCATGGCCAAGCCTTCTATGCCATAGCCAATTTGTATCTTGTAAAGCGGAAAGACATATTACATCTTGAGATATTAAATCATCAAAACAAGTGATATACACATTTCCAAAACGTTTAGCAACAAGGATATTGATTTTGTTTTTATCCAAAACATTGCAAGAATTATAAGTAAAATTCACATAATAGCTATTATCACACAATTGACTAATGCTAAGCAAGTTATGCTTTAAATCTCTAACAAGCAAAACATTATCAATAGTAATGGAACCATTACCAATTTTACCTTTACCAATGATCTTGCCTTTGCTATCATCACCAAAGGTTACAAATCCACCATCTTTAAGAGTAAGGGAGATGAATTTATCTTTATCACCGGTCATATGCCTTGAGCATTCACTATCCAAATACCATTGGTCTTTCTTGTTAATGGATTTTAAGCATACCTATATAGACAAAGCAATTGAACTATTGGTACCCAAATCTCTTGGGTCCTACAAGGTTAGGATTCTCAAACATTCAAGTTCATTCATAGTAATTGTCTTAGGCTCAAATGATTTTTTGGATGAAGGTTCCCTTTTAACTCAAGCTACCATTTTCCCAAGTCCTCTTTTACCTCTAAATGGACATTTGAATGTGACATGCCCTTTTCTCTCACAATAATAACAAATAGCATTAGGATTTTGTTTTACAACATGTGAATGAGTCACATGCCCTTTTCTCTCACAATAATAACAAATAGCATTAGGATTTTGTTTTACAACATGTGAATGAGAATGATGTTTTGGTGTTGGTTTCTTGGTGTCCACTTTCATTGAAGCTTTAACAAAGAAGTCCAAGTAGTGTGAAGACTTTTTAGAGTTAATGTTTGACACATAACCCAATCATTCTTTGTTTAGCCGAACTCTTTGAGCTCCAAGTAACCTATCAAAATTTTCTTTTCCACTTGTAAATTTAAAAACAATTTTGTTTAAGTCTTCAACTTTGGATTTTAAAAGTTTGTTTTCATTTTCCAAAGTGGAAGAGTCAATTGAAGATTTTGAAGTGGAAGGAATGTTTCTTAAAGTCTCAATCTCATTTCTTTGTTCTTCATTCAACAAGGTCAATTTAGAATTTTCACTAACTAATACTAATTTCTCATTCTTGAGGGTTGAGAGACTTTTCTTCAAAAATTCGAGTTCCTTCTTTAAAACACAATTTTTATCATAAAATAATTTACTCAAATTTTGAAAGTCCTCTTGAGATAAATTACATTCAACATTATCACAACTTGAAATAGAATTTACCTCATTGTCTTCATCATCATTTGCCATGAAGCAAGATTCCTCAATGTTGGCAAACAAACAAAAGTTAGCCGTCTCCTCTTGGGTGGTTTTTTCATCACTCTTTACATCCTGAAGGATGTCATCCCAAGTAGTGGTGGTGGCGGCCATAGCTTTCCCTTTGCCTCTTTGATCATTTCTTGAAGAATTGAAGTTGTTGTTGTTGGAGGTGTTCTTGCTAGGACAATGTGCAATGGTGTGGCCAAAATTTTTGCAATTGAAGCACCTACCATCATTGGCTTTAACAAATCTCCCATTGCCTTGTCTTGATTGGTTATTCTTCATCCTTAGGAATGATTGAAATTGCCTAGTGATAAGAGCCATATCATCATCATCCTTATTGTTGGTGAAGTCATCACCATCATTTCCTTCAAGAATAGAGGATTGAAGAGCAAGAGTTTTCTTCACTTGAGCATTGTCCTTTGAATTGCCTCATTCTCCTTCTTTATAGCCGTTTCATGGGTAATGAGGGAGCCTAGGAGCTCATCAATATCAATCTCCTCAACGTCCTTAGCTTCTTGAATGACGGTAATTTTAGGACTCCATAAAGGTGGAAGAGCTAGAAGAATCTTAGACACAACATCATCATTAGGAATAACTTTGTCTAATGCTTGCAATTCATTCAAGAGGTTAGTGAAACGAGTAAACATATCTCTAACATTTTTACCATCAATCATTTTAAACATTTCATAATCTTGTCTAAGCATGTGAGCTTTGGAACATTTAACTTGTTTGGTACCTTCATAGGTGACTTCAAGTTTTCTCTAAATTTCTTGTGCAGTAGCACAAGATGAAACTCTATTGTATTCACTAACATTAATAGCACAATACAATACGGTTTTAGCTTTAGAATTAATTTGGATAACTTTCATGTCATCTTTGGTCCAATCATCCAAAGTTTTGGGAACAAGTTGCCATTCGGCATCCTTTTTGAAAACATTTTGATTCCCTTTCATTATAACTTTCCAAATTCTCAAGTCATAAGACTCAATCCAATTTTGCATTCTAATTTTCCAAAAACCATAATTTTCACCATAAAAAAATGGAGGTCTATCGGGGTTGGTTCCTATTTGATTTGCCATGATCTTTAGTTCAATAAGTTTGAAAAACAATGAACACTTGCTCTGATACCAATTGTTGGCCCAAAATATACTCTAGAGGGGGGTGAATAGAGTATAGGCAAATAAAAACTTTTTCAAAAATGAGAAACAAGTTTTGAAATCAAGGAGCTAGAAAAATAAGAATGCAATAATGAATAACAACTCAAAACACAAATAACAAATATAAAACTTGAAATAAAGAGATTGAGTTAGAGAAACAAACACAACGATTTACGTGGTTCAGTCTCCGCCTACATCCACGCCTCAAGAACTCCTTCAAGGTGGAGAAACCTTAACACTTGCCTTCTTTCAAGGTGGAAGACAACTCACCCACAAGAGTTTTCATAAGACCCTTACAATTCACAATACAAGAAGATTGAATATAGAGTATTACAAAGAATGCTTCAACAAGCTGATTTGTAATAAACACAAGAGCACAATAACTTCTCAAATGATCAAATAGATAAAGCTCAAAGGATTTGTCAAAGAGAAGAGTGACTAATGAATGCTTGAGAGTAATGAATATCAAGACAAATGAGATAGATTGATTAAGTGTGTAATAAATGAAAGCCAACTCTCTATTTATAATGAACTAGGGCCAAAATAGCCGTTTGAGATCTTTAGAGTCTGATTGGAGAAAATTAGGGTGGTTGGGGATCATTTAATGCTTGATTTTCTATAAAGAGAAAGAGCCGTTTTGAAATTGAAGAACCAGTAGTCGACTAGGACAAGGTGATTAGTCGACTAACAAGACCATTTCAAAAGATTTTTCATTCCTGGGCTCGGTTAGTCGACTAGGCAATAAGGGTTAATCGACTAGCTTAGCAAAATTCAGTTTGAGCAAAATCTGGGTTTGTTAGTCGACTAATAATAAGGGTGTTAGTCGACTACCAACTTAAAAATTCTTTGGAAAATTTTCTCCGAGATCGATTAGTTGACTAGAAAAGGAGCATTAGTCGACTAGCAATTTTGCAACTCAAACAAGGCTACTGACCTTCCATTAGTCGATTAGCAAAGAGTGATTAGTCGACTAAGGAACTATTAGTCAACTAGTCCAGGGTGATTAGTCGACCAACTTAGAATTTCTCAAACATTGCTTCTGGACTGCACTTAGTCGACTAGGACTAAAGGTGTAATACCTCAAAAATTTTAATGTCTCATTTTCTTAATTTTAATAAAGTTTTGGGGTATTTTAAAATTTAGAAGTTTCAATTTTTGACATTTTATGAAGTGTTGGGGGGTAATTCAAAAGTTATTTATGCTATAGAGACCTCTTGCAAATTAAAGAAATCAAATTTTCTCATATTGCGAAAGGACCCCTAACTTTCTCTTTAAGAACCCGAAGCTGGCTTCTCCCACAACTCACATCCAGCTTATGATTTTCGAACATTTGAGGAAGAGCTGAGAGTGTGCAGAGAGAGAGAGAGTGCAGCTGGGGTGGAGTGGTGGTCGGAGTCTTGTCGGATCTCTCGCCGGAATCACTTCCCTTCCATTAAAGTTGAGCTTAAGCTCTCTTGTTATATTTTTTTCTTTTCTTTTTCTTCTCTTTCATTTTCATTTCTTGGATGTTTGCTGATTTCCTGCTGATCTTGAAGAGATTTTAACCTTGCATGCAAAGTATTTTGAGATTTCTTCATCTTACAAAACTTGCATGTGAGTTTAAATAAGCCATTTACATGATCCGGACCTTGCTTTTTTTTTTAGTAATGGTGGGTTTGTTTCAAAAACTGATTTCAAACGGTAAATATCATTGTTTTAAGTCTGCATGTGTTGGATCCACATTTGTGGAGATGTACTAGAGCCCAAATCATACATGCATGGGGTTGATTTTCAAAATTTTGAAGTTTAAAGACTTTATATAAGAAGCCCCTGTTTTTGAGTTGAGTTTCGGCCTCTGCATATCAGTCTCCAAGTGTCTATGATCCACTTTTTTAAATTTGTACAACGTATCAAGTCTGATTTGGGTCTGCTTGTAGTTTGAGAACTGCTAGTATGGTTTGGTTTTGAGTTTATAGTGACTGTGGTGAAGTTGATAACCCATGGCAGCCATAGCTGCCTTGATTCAAGCTTTAAATTTTCAGTTGTTGATAAACAAAATCGATTTACCTTGCATGTGATTAATTCCTTTTTTTTTTTTTTGAGAGCTTTGTTTGAGGTAAATTATCAACTAAGAGAGATTGATGTGGGTTTTGATGGGCTGTGTGGAAGGGCCGTGAGCAGCAGCTTGAGCTTCAAAACTTAAATGCTTAATGGTGATTCTTAGTTGATTCATCCTACATATGTTCAGATTCATGCTTAACTTAAATGTTTTGGAAAATCAGTAAGGAAAAGAGTTTTGCATGTGGGATATAAGCTACTACGATGATTTAACTTTAATTTACCAGTAGCTGTGATGAAGGAGATGACCACGGCTGCCATGAAAGCTTAAATTCAAGCTTTGATTTTTAAATTTTTATTTGTTTATCAAATCAATGTAAGTTTTATTGCATGTGGATTTTATTTGAGTTTTTGAACAGTTATTTTGGTGCTTTAAAGCGGCTGGATTGAAGCTCATTTTAAGCTTCGGCCATGGCAGCTCCAGCCATGGCAGCTTCTGTGGCAACTCTGTTATGGGGTTTAAAAAATAAAAATAAAAATAAAAATAAAAATAATAATAATAATAATAATAATAATAATAATAATATATATATATATTTCAAGGTTTTAAAGAGATGATTTAAGGTTGTTTTGCATTTTGAATGTATAAAGAGAGTTTTAACAAATCTGTTACAGGTGATATTAGTGTGAGGAAGATGACCATTTCGGTAATGGTTGTCTTAATAAGTAAAATTCCGATAATGCCCCTGCCATTATCAATAATGGTTATTTTGTAAATTTTTACTTTGAACTTCAAACCTTCATAACTTTTGCATATGAACTCCGATTTTCGCGTACTTTATATGTACGGAAAGCTCTCGGAGTCTAGTCTCTAAATATTAGGTTTATTTTCTTAGACAGAGATTTATGCATATCTTTATTGGTCACTATTTCAGATCAGGATAGTCCCGATAATTATCCCTTCGCGAGTTAGCGTGCATTACATCAGGACACTGCTAGGAGGTTATTTGCCCAATCAAGGTTGGATACTGAACCTCTCCAACTGTGATGATATATGACTTTATATAGCATGATATGCTGAACTGTTTTATAAAATAAACATGATACATGGAGCATACTTGATGAACTGTTGGTGTGGCGTGTTTTATGACTGTTTATGAACCTATATGTTGGCATATTATTTATTTCATTCCTGTTTTTGGATGATGTTATAACTGTTTTGAAATGATGCTTGAGTTGCTTATATGCCACATATGAATTACTTTACTTGCTCGCTTTGGGAAATCGATTTGGAATTATATAAACTCTTGCTGTTATGCATGGTTTACGCTCGGTTGGTATACAAGGAGATTATTTAAGGGCCCATGGTCCTGGGTGGAGCCTTAGTGTGGACCCGAAGTATATAGCCCCGTAGTGGCTCGACAGTTGGCCATGTGTTTTAGGCAACTGATCTGTTATCCTCGAGAGGTCAGACCCCGTAGTGGTCGGTTTTGGCTGTCGTTGTGTCGGAGTCTTGTTAGCCTAGAACAACGTCCTGATATACGTTCTGTGAGCCTGGTTTTTGAAATTGATGGATATTATCTTGCGTTTACGACTGTTCTAAACCCACACCATTTCTATTATTGAACTCTGAACTGAATATAAACTGTTTTATTTAACATGTTCTTTGTATCAATATTATTACTGTTGGTTGAGGTTGTACTCCAATTGGGCATTCCATGCTCATGCTGTGTTTCATGCAGCAGGTTTACAGGTTTTTGGTAGAGATTCAACGGTAGGAAACTCTACCCAGGTTGCTTTGGGATTAGCAGTGTTCTGGGCAGTCGTGCATCGAGCAGTCTAGTTTGCATTTGAGTTATTTGTCTTTCGAACTATCAGTTTATTTCCTTATTAGCCTATATGTCAGGGATGTTGGCATTAAGTTTGGTACTTTTGTCTCATTACTTGTTGTATTACTCGTACTTGGGAATGTATGCACTAGAACATATCATTTCATGTTGTTATAAATTATCCTTTCTCTATCCTGTGTATAGAAATATGAATGAGCAGTACAGGTTGTACCTTCATCTTAACACTTGTCGACCTACCCGGGATGGTCGGTATAAGGGTTAGGTTGGGGCGTTACAAAAGGTGTTAGTCGACTAGGGAAGTTGCAATGTCAATATTTCGAAATTTCTAAGTCAAAATCAACATAAAACACATGGACAAGTTAACTAAGTGTTTCAAAATATTTTTGGTCAATTTTGAAAACATTTTCAAGCATGAATGCTAATGCACAATGAGATGTAAAAAGTTTTCTTTTTGAGCTATACATCATTGATCATGAGAGAAGTCTTACAAAGATTTCCTAATCACAAGGAGAGCAACTTAACTTCAATAGATCTTCATAAGATTGAGCAAGTCTTCAAGTTGATCTTCAATGATTGAATTGAACTTCTTGAATGGCTTCATCTTTAAGCTTTGAATCCTCATGAGCTTTAAGCTTGAATGAATGCTTCAATAAATTATAACTTTTGAATCTATGGAGACACTGATTGGACCACAATCATACCTTAAATTATGGTAATGCTATGTTTTCTTATGTATTTAATTGCATAATAAAGGCTAGTATTTGTTTTATTCATAGGAAGATGCTAATTTTCACTTTTGTAGGAAAATTGAACAGAAATGTTCAAATTCAAATATACAATGAAGAAGACTTGCCTGAGCATCAATTGGATAAATATTTCTATTGATGAAGATGATTGATGAAGCATGGAGGACAAAAGAGGAAACAATCCAGAGAAAAAAAATCAAGAATTTGCGGACAGAAAATTTTGGCTATAGATAGCCAGATCTGGCTATCGATAGAAGTTCTATAGATAGCCAGATCTCGCTATCGATAGACATGAGGCAGCTGTGGGCTGTTCTAAATATTTTGAGATATTTCAAGGGCATTTTGGTCATTTGTAAAATTAGCCTATAAATACAAGTGTTTGTGTGACTTTAAGAGGGTTCAAGACTTCTGCTCTGAATCATTACTCTGTCAATTTTAATAGACTTCATCTTACAGTTCAATTCTGCTTTTTATTCTGTTCTTTACTTTTCTGCAATTTTTCCTTTAATGCATGGCTCAATTCTCATTTGAGAATTGTTCTTTATTTATTCAGTCTTTAATTTCTGTACTTTAATTTCTGCAATTTTCCTTTTTAATACATGGCTCAATTCTCACTTGAGAATTGTTCTTTACTTTTACTGTCATTTTCTTTTTTTATTTAAGCCCTTTTCTTTATTTACTTACGCCATTTTCTTTATTTCTTTTAGTCATTTTTCTTTACTCACTTGAGAATTGTTCTAATAGTTTTTCATTTTAAATCTACATATTTCCCAGTGGTTCGACACCCATGCTCACCAATCACAATTGAATTGAGATTAACAAACACGCGGTTTTATAAATATATTAATCTTGATCATTAACAAGGAATAATCTCCCTTGTTCTCAGACGATCAAATTTTGGCGCCGTTGCCGGGGAATATTACGGTTTATTTGAACAGAAACCATTGGACTTAATTTTAGTCGTAAATATTAATACTGTTAATATTACTTAAGATATATTCTTTTATACTGTTTATATATATTAAGATATATATTATTTATTTATTTTCTATCTCTAACTTACAGGTTGCTGAAATCAGGAATTGGGAGCTTCACTCCCGCGCGCTTAAAAAGAACAATTAAAAGCTAAATCTAAATTGTTTCACCAATTGCTTTAAAAATTCCGTGTTTATCTGTGGAGACCGTAGTTTATGCGGGGTAGAAGGTCGTTGTCTTTAAACGTAATACCTATCGACTCTGAATTAGAAAGAACTCTGAGAGCTACTAGAGCCTCTCTGAGACAATCCAGTGAGTCTGTACCTTTGCAGAATTTTGAAATGGCTGAACCATCTGCGCGAAATGTAATGTTACCTGCAGAGATTATCCAAGCCCCACCAGGTCTAAAAACTCTTAGGGATCACTTTATGCCTAATAGTTTTAATCCACCCTCCTGTATCCAAATCCCAAATATTGAGAATCTCATCTATGAGATTAAGCATGCTACCATTCAGATGCTTCCTACTTTCTATGGGTTAGATAGAGAAAACCCATATAACCATTTACAGGAATTCTTAGGGATTTGTTCAACTATTAGAATTCAGGGTTTCCATCCAGAATCCCTGAAGCTTTTTCTATTCCCATTTTCCCTAAAGGATAAGGCCAAACATTGGCTTTGCACTCTTCAAACACCTGTCTCTATCACCACTTGGGAATAGCTTTAGAAATTTTTCTTGTCTAGATTCTATTTTGTTGGTAAAACTCATCAAATGCGACGAGGTATAACAAACTTCGTCCAACATGAACAAGAGTCGTTTCATGAGGCATGGGAGAATGAAAGAACTGCTAAGGTTATGCCCCCATCACGATGTACCTAAGTGGCAAATCATAGAGTCTTTTGTTAGAGGTTTAACTAAGGGTGACACACAGACTGTAAAATCTGCATGTGGGGGAGCAATATTGAGTAAGGGAGAGGATGAAATATGGGCTTTATTTGAAGCTTTGAGTGAGCATTCTTTCCATATGGCCACAATGTCTTTAGGTAACCGTGATGATTCTTTAGTGAAGAAAAATCCTCCCAAAAAGGGTGGTCTTTATGACGTGGATCCCCAAGCTTTGGCAAACAAGCAAGTAGAGGCCTTGTCTCATAAACTTGACCAATTAATAGCTGCACAAGGGCAATTTTCTAAAGCCCATGTGAAACTTGTCAACTTGGTGTGCAATATTTGCACTGACCCTTCTCACGAGACCCCGTATTGTCCCATGGCGGGACAGTATCCTGAGTTTGTCCAAGAGCAAGTTAGTGCTGCTCAAGGATTTACACCACCTAGGAATGACCCATATTCCAATTCCTACAATCCTGGGTGGAAGACTCACCCAAATTTTCAGTGGTCTAGGCAACCGAGAGGGTCCAATCTTAGTCAACCTGTGAGACCCACATACAGCGGTAACCCTACTGTTGTTCAGCCCTATAGACCACCGCATATGCAACCCCAATACCTAAGCTATGGTGCTCCGCAAGCACCTCCACCCCATTATCAGAGTCAAGCTGTGACTTAACGACCACCACAACCTCAAAGAACGCCTGGTTTCGAGGAACAAGTCTTAGCTACTTTGAAAAGCCTAGAGGCCATAACACAACTCACTCATTCCCATTCCCAATCAATTTCAAAATTGGAAATCCAAATTGGCCAATTAGCGGCAGCTTTTAATCGCCGAGAGGAGGGAAAGTTTCCAAGTCAAGCTGTCAGTAACCCTAAAGTAGCTGATGTGTTCGAGGGTTCTACTTCCCAGAACCCTCATTCTCATGAGGATGTGCAAGCAGTGACGGTTTTGAGAAGTGGTACAGTGGTGGATAACAAAGTCGGGGAGGAAGAAAGAGGTAACGAAGAGAGAAGTAAGATCTTTGAAAAGAGAAAAGTGAATGAAAAAGAGAGTGAAAAGAATAAAAGAAAGGAAGAGAATAAGGGAGAAAGAAAGAAAAAGAGTTAGACAAAGAGAGGGATCACTTTCCCTCTGATTTAGATGATCCATTGGCATCATATGTGCCAAAAGCCCCATTTCCATCTGCGCTTTTAGCTCCTGAGAGGAGAAATAAAAAGGGGGCCGTTATAGCTGAAATGTTAGAGGTGTTTAAAAAAGTTCATATCAATCTACCTCTTCTAGATGCTATCAAGCAAATTCCTTCTTACGCCAAATTTTTGAAGGAAATGTGCACACAGCAAAGAAAGGAGCGAGTGCACTTGTCCAAATCTTTAGCCCCTGTAGACATAGCTAGTGCAGTGTGCCAATACCAATCTCCCATTAAAAGAAAAGATCCTGGTACGCCAACCATACCCTGCCTCTTAGGAAGCCATTATATTGATAGAGCGTTAGTTGACTTTGGTGCTAGCGTGAATATAATTCCACATTCAATTTACGCTAAAATGGAGCTTGGGACACTCCAAGCCATACCTACTGTTCTTCAATTTGCAGATAGGTCTACTAAGGTACCTAGAGGGATACTGCAGGATGTTCTGGTAAAGATAGATTCATTTGTCTTTCCTACAGATTTTATAGTCTTAGATATGGAGCCCGTTGACATCAATAGGCCACAAATCCCTGTAATCATAGGAACACCTCTTTTAGCAACTGCAAATGCAGTCCTTCATTGTCGGACTGGCATCATGAAGGTGTCGTTTGGGAATTTAAAGGCTCAATTACAAGTCTACAATACAGCTGTTCATCCTCATAACTTTGAGGACTGTTCTATTGTTGATCTTATTGACAAAGAAGTACAAGAGGTATTGCCTTACACTCCTACATCTACCTCCCTAGTTTCAACGGAGGATACCAAACCAGAAACACTCATGAAAAAAATGGTGATTGTAGGAAGGAGACCAAAAGAGAAATGAATTTAAGTAGGGAGGTATTTCACGTCTGGTTGAAGACGTAAAACTTAGCTCTTCTTGGGAGGAAACCCTTGTTTTCCCTTGTATTCGCGTTATTCTGTATTACATTTTGTTTGTGTTTACAGGACATCCTTGTTGCGACATTCCTTGGAACATTGAGGACAATGTCAGCTACAAGTTTGGGGGGGTGTTGTATTCATTTTATTTATTTTATGATTCTTTTTGTCAGATATATTGCATTTTATGTACCGTATGATTCCATTTCTCAGTCAAAATTTTTGGCAAATAATACTTTATTTTTCTTATTCTTTTTGTACAAATGATAGCAATTCTTGTGTTTTCATTGATTGTATAGGCTTGGTAAGTTTAGAACCAAGAGTTTTAATCTTACATTTGTATCATGCCCATTGTTACACTATTGATTCACTATATGTGACTTTACTATGATTAGCCTGTATTCAATTTATGCACATGCACGAACTTGGTTTAATCTTCATATCTCTCAATTCGAGTATCTTGTTGAAAACCCCTTTTATGAAGTGGAGACTTGTGACAACTAATGAACAAATTTGAACCATTCGATTCATTCTTGGGACTCATATATTCAATATATCATTTTAGTACTTGGTTGTTGCTTTATGGTTATACATTGCATATGTGTTTAATTCCTTGCGTATTTAGAATGCAAATAACCTGCTAATCATTTGAGAATATTGTGCATAATTTGGAAAATGATTTTAGGCCTTCTTTCGAGTCCTTGTGCCTTGTATATTCTTGCTAGTGTGTTAGGATCAATCGTAGTACCCTATTTCAAGCTTCAAAGTTGTCAATTCATTTGATAAACGTAGCAGCTTTGGGTATCTAAAGAGTTTAGTGTAAATAGAGTGGTCTAAGTCATTTTAGGAGTTCAAGTATGTTTACCTTTACAGTTAAAAAAAAATTCAAAAAAAAATCAAAAAAAAAAAAAAAAAAAAAAAAACAAACTCACATGTCTCGAGATTCCGACATGCCTCCAATACCCGTCCTGAGACCATCTACGAGAGGACAGTTCTCCAATCAGCCACCAGAGAGTGCGCCTCCTACGAGTTCACATTATGTGGAGGAGGTTCCTGATACTGAGCACCCTGAGTTTGGCACGACCGGCGAGCCTCGTATGACTCGGGATTTTGAGAGTTATACAGTGAAGGAGGAAGGGTTGAAGAAATTACCGACCCGGCGAGCTCCGAAACCATGGCATGAGGCTCGCGGCAAAGAATTTCAATGTCGAGCGCTATGTGGATTCGAAAGCCTTCAAACACGAAGGCCTGCTTGTACAGACACTGACAGACAGACGCCTCCGAACCTGGCTGAGGAAGAGCGCGGGCTACAAGCCCAATGTGGTTCGTCAGTTCTACACCTCAGCTAGCATTGCAGAGGACCATGCGAGCTGATATTGAGCAGAGAGATGCTACACAGTCATGATTTGGGATCTTCTTTTTGAGTATTAAGTTATCTTTTGGTTAGAATTTTAAGTTGTTAAGGGTTAGTTTAGGGTTTTTAGGATGGTTTAGGGTAATAACCTTGAACACATATATAAACCATCCTATTTTTGCTGTCTCAAACTTCTTTTGTTACAAACCAAATACATTACAATCCTATAAAAGTCCTTTTTGATTTCAAATTATACGCACTATTCTCTTGTGATTACTTGTTTATTTAAGTTTTTGAATATGTATAAACTGAATATCTATGCATATATGACTTCGTTCTTTCATCTTCTATTGGTTAAATTGAGCTTAATGTATGAGTATTAAACTTATATGTATCCAATTGGGACACAGGGTCACAAACATTCCTTAGCGAACATTCTTTGCGAGTGACCACCAGTGAGGCTTTGAAGTTAAAGCTTATTTAGGGTTGATCTATATTCTTATTGCAATTATGTTGATTCTATCAAGTTCACCTTCACTACACATTGAAATGGCTAATTACCTGTTAAAGATAGCATTTTCTGTATCAAGGTTCTCAATTGTGTACTTGGTATATCTGTAGATAAACTCTAATGCTTGACTTACGTTTTTTTTTTAGTTTTAACATTTGTTTTCTTCATCTTTTGATTCTTTTATTATAAACATGTTTATGGGTACCATTTCTGCAAACCCTCACGAGACTTCACTCGTCCGCTAGGGGTAACCTAGGGGTTTAAAAGGCTTATTGCATGTGCTAAATGCAATCGCGATTCCCTGCAAAAGTGGCTTTAAATATATAGGTTTAAGTTTCTTGTTAATAGGAGTATAACTATTTGCTAAGGGACTAGCAAAACCTAAGTTGGGGAGTGTGATTGGACCACAATCATACCTTAAATTATGGTAATGCTGTGTTTTCTTATGTATTTAATTGCATAATAAAGGCTAGTATTTGTTTTATTCATAGGAAGATGCTAATTTTCACTTTTGTAGGAAAATTGAACAGAAATGTTCAAATTCAAATATACATTGAAGAAGACTTGCCTGAGCATCAATTGGATAAATATTTCCATTGATGAAGATGATTGATGAAGCATGGAGGACAAAAGAGGAAACAATCCAGAGAAAAAAAATCAAGAATTTGCGGACAAAAAATTTTGGCTATAGATAGCCAGATTTGGCTATCTATAGAAGTTCTATAGATAACCAGATCTGGCTATCGATAGAAGTTCTATAGATAGCCAGATCTCGCTATCGATAGACATGAGGCGACTGTGGGCTGTTCTAGATATTTTGAGATATTTCAAGGGCATTTTGGTCATTTGTAAAATTATCCTATAAATACAAGTGTTTGTGTGACTTTAAGAGGGTTCAAGACTTCTGCTCTGAATCATTACTCTGTCGATTTTAATAGACTTCATCTTACAGTTCAATTCTGCTTTTTATTCTGTTATTTACTTTTCTGCAATTTTTCCTTTAATGCATGGCTCAATTCTCATTTGAGAATTGTTCTTTACTTATTCAGTCTTTAATTTCTGCACTTTAATTTCTGCAATTTTCCTTTTTAATACATGGCTCAATTCTCACTTGAGAATTGTTCTTTACTTTTACTATCATTTTCTTTATTTATTTAAGCCATTTTCTTCATTTACTTACACCATTTTCTTTATTTCTTTCAGTCATTTTTCTTTATTTCCTTCAGTATTTACTTTCTGCTTTAATTTTACTTTTCCATCCCGTGACCCCTTAGAGCTTGTCATGGATAAAGGATATTCTCCTCCATTGATGTGTAGCTAATACTCCAAGCCTGGGTGAGGATGAAGTTGGATTCTTTATGCAATTCTATTTTATAAACATCCCTTTATTTGTATTATGTGATTGCATAGTTGTGAAGGTTTACCGCACACTACTGCTAAATATAATATAATATAATTGTATATCTGTGATTGCAATTATATAATTATGCAATGGTACTTATTGGGATGAATAACAAACTAGCATGCTTTATCCCCAATTAAGGTGGATAGTGATATTCCATTTCTTTTCAATGATAAACCTGCCGGTCCTGTTATTCATTATCTTTTTGGGGATTCCTTCTTGTAGTTGGATGAACCACCATACATAATTACTATATCGTGGATTTTATAACTAATTTGCATATTTGATATTCAGTGGACTTCCCACCCAAGTTCCGCTCATTCCATTAATTAATCGCGTTTTAATTCAGCTTTGTTAAATTCAGCATTATCGCTTTAACCCAATTGAAGCTCTTTTCACCACCAAATTAAATTGACACTATTCTTTCACTTTAATTAAATCTAATAGTTTTTCATTTTAAATCTACATATTTCCCAGTGGTTCGACACCCGTGCTCACCAATCGCAATTGAATTGAGATTAACAAACACGCGGTTTTATAAATATATTAATCTTGATCATTAACAAGGAATAATCTCCCTAGTTCTCAGACGATCAGACACAATACTTAACCACTTGTTAAATAAAAGGTATGGTTTAGTTATCATCAAAATAAGGTCAAAGTCCTTAGGGCTAACAGTTTTCAAATAAAGAATTGTCTTAGGGGAGCAATGACATTTTTTTAAAACTCTTGATTATTCTTAAAATTATCTTGAATTTTTGTTAAAGTATCTTGGTGATTCATTTGATATTCATTTGTCTTAGTATGGTTGAACATAATTTGAACCAATTGGCATAAATACATTCAATGCCTATTGTTCTTTTAAACTTGATTCTTTATTGTCTATTTTCTGAAAAATCTTTTTCAAAATAAGCATTGATTTTGGGGAAGAAATACTTTGAGTATTGGATATATTGAAATTATAAAATTGGTATCTTATTAATTTGATATTAGTACATTGATGTTCCTTCATTGGATATTTGTGCATATCTTTGACCTATCAATGTTACTATCCTTGCTTATTGCATATGTTAATCAACAATTGGTATTTCTTTGTTGTAAAAAGAAGTAAAAATCTTTTTCAAAACTATACATTCTTTTTAGGAGAGAAATGATTTTGTCATATTTCTTGAACTTGTAAATCTTCTTTGTTGTCTTTAATTGGTATATTTTTGTTAATGCCAAAGGGGGAGAAGTATGAATATTTGTGATAATATTTTATATGCATATGATTGGTAAAATGTGAATGATGAAATGAATATGAATCATATATGGATTTGTTACCTACAATATGCCCATGCTTGAATATTATTGGTATCCTTTTATTTAAGCATATTGTTAGGAGAGCTATAAATCCTTAGTTGATATATTTACTCTCATATGCAATATTTTACTCAATGATTGTCATCAATAAAAAGGGGGAGATTGTTAGTCTTATGGCTTCCACCCTTGTTATAAGATTTTGATGATAACAATCATTATCTTGTGATTCTATTTGATTATCATCTTGTGTTTATTTGCAAGTATGAATTGTAGTTTCATGATCTTTGCATCATGAACTAATTCTTGCATCATTAATTTGTTTTACCTAAAATATGCTATATGATTCTTTAGTAATCTTTGATATCATTCTTTGCATATATGTATATTGTTAGGGGGAGCCACAAATCATTGATTTATTTATTTGTTTTATATGCTAATTATGCTCAATGTTTGTCATCAACAAAAAGGGAGAGATTGTTAGCCTTGGGGCTTCAATCCAACTTTGTTGAATGATTTTGATGATAACAAACATTGTTTTATGCATATTCAATTGTGCATATGAATACTTTGTTATACACTCTTGTTAAATGTCAAACTTTGTTGAGTGATTTTTTTGGCTAACCTTGTTGAATATTTGGTTGTCATTATTTGATAATTGACATTATCCTATAGTTCTTATATATCCTTTTTAATATATATATATATATATATATATATATATATATATATATATATATGTATGTATGTATGTATGTATGTATAAGAACATGATTCATGTAGTAAATTGAAGAATGCTCAACCATCATTAAAGCTAAGTTCAAGTGAACTTGTTGAACATTCACTAAGGAGCATGGAGCAAAGAGTTACAACTTTATTGAAGTCAAAGATGAAGCATAGCACAAGCCAAGCACAAGTGTTGAAAATCCTTTATGAAGATCTTACTTTTATTCTTGTGTAAGAGTGCTTAGAATTTATTATGTAAATCTCTCTTTAGGATGAACTACATTGGCTCAATTGACCTTGACTTAAAGACCATAGGCTTTAACTTTGGAAAATCACATTTTGGTCAAAAATTGATTTAAACTCATAGTGGGCTATTTGGATTCAAAGACAAAATATTTTACACTTATTTCTTTGGCATACTTTTCTTTGAAAAATATTTTGAACTGCAAAAATGTCTTTGTTGAAAGTTGATTTGGACTTAAGAAAACTCAAATATTAGCTTAACAACATTTCTAGTCGACTAAACAAGTTATTCTAGTCGACTAAGAATGAGACAGTAGCAGGTTTTGAGAAATCTTGTTTCTAGTCGACTAACTATGTGTACTAGTCGACTAAATGGTCTTCTAGTCGACTAACTCTTGAGTGCCAGTCGACTAATGGATATAAAGTAGCCATGCTATTGAGAAGTAGCTTGCTAGTCAACTAACCCCTCATCCCTAGTCGACTAATCGATCCCGAAATTTTTTACAAAGGATTTTTAAATGGCCTAGTCGACTAACTCTTTTGTCCTAGTTGACTAACTATTTAGTCCTAATCAACTAACCGTGCCAGGGGATGAAAATGCTTAATAAACTTAATTGGAAATGCTTAACAACTTTATTGAAGTGTGCAAGCTATAGAGGTCCATTTATGGACTTAAAGAAGCATCTAGAAGTCGGAACATCCGGTTTAATAAAGTAATCAAATCATTTGGATTTCTTCAAAACATGGATGAACCTTGTGTGTACAAGAAGGTTAGTGGGAGTGCAATTTCTTTTCTTATTTTATATGTTGATGATATTTTACTCATTGTGAATGATGTAGGAATGTTATCAACAGTTAAGCTTTGGCTTTCACAAAACATTTTCATGAAGGATTTGGGAGAAGCATCCTATATACTAGGTCTAAAGGTCTATAGAGATAGATCTAGAAGGTTGCTTGGTCTCTCCCAATCCATGTACATATATAAAATGTTGAAGAGGTTCAACATGGAGAATTCCGAGAGAGGTTTAATTCATTTCAGACATGGAATTCATCTTTCAAAGAGCATGAGCCCTAAGACACCAGAGGAAAGAGATAGCATGAGCAAGATTCCATATGCTTCGGCTATTGGAAGTCTTATGTATGCTATGCTATATACAAGACCTGATATCAGTCATGCTGTGAGTGTGACTAGTAGATATCAATCTAATCCAGGTTCAGAACACTGGATTGCAGTCAAGAATATCCATAAGTATATGAGAAGGACTAAAGATTTATTTCTTATCTATGGAGGAGGAGAGCTAAGAGTTGATGGTTATACTAATTCAAATTTTCAATCAGATGTTGATGATAGAAAATTTAATTCTGGATATATCTTCACCTTAAATGGTGGAGTATGTTAGAGGTATGCCCTAAAACCAATCCTAAAGTGCATATCTATTTCATATTAGGATAAGAAGGTACTACTTATCGTCTGTATATTCAATTGGATATACGATAATGTCCATGAATAAATGATAAGAGAAATATGTATCTCAAGTTTGTTGAGATATGAAGACTCATATTTCTCATACACATTTATTCTAAAAGTGTTCCTGCTCATAGGTTTATTAAAGAGGACATTTATTAAACCGACAAGAGTAGCACAGATTTAAACTAACTCCAATGGGAGGATAGGTAGTCTTTCCTATCAGTGTAGTGACACTTAGGTTAATCTGTGGGTGCATATTAGAGAATATGTACACTGAACATGATTTACTAGAATATTCCTATGGATATTAAGTTAAAGGAATATTCTTACGTTACGTCCATTTGGTAATCCTAAGACCTGAGACACCATGGATGTCTTATGCTTGAGTTGTTAGGGTTTGATAGTGTTTTATACAGCCTTGATCTTAAGGTTGTAGTCGGCACTCATTGGCTCTAATAGGTCTTGCATGAAGGCATATGAGTGGTCAATAAGGAATCATCACTCTCAGTATTATGAGAGAGAATGTCAGGGTCAGTTCTCAAATATAACTCTCAATGTGAATCTCTGGCCAGAGTGATAGATGAAATATGAAAGGGTTTCATAGGGTTCATCTTATTGAGATTATAATTTGAAGAACATATGACAAGAAAGTTAAGATAGGGTTTTGACTTATATCCATACCCTAAATATCTTAACTATGACATTAGGGGATGAAGGATTAAGTAACAAGAAAGGTTCACATAGTTCTGCTATTCACCCAAACCTAGGGCACGTCATGACACATTGCTAGACGTCACTCATGACCAGTGAAAGTCTATTGATAAGTGTTATCAATGAGGGCATAATTGGAATAGTTTCAATTAAACCTTTAAATAGAAAGTTTCTATTTTAGGAGACA